>PVIA01009315.1:0-62303 GCA_004024845.1 Tonatia bakeri
GGAAAAGATTCCCAGTTTGCATGAGTAATCTGTTACTAAATTTCCTTCCTCCTCTGAATAGCTCTACCATAAAGAACCTCTTCCTTTCGGTTAATTCAAATCTCTAAAGCCATAACTAAACCCCATTTCTTCTCATGGGATCAACTGTGTTTGAATCTATTGCCTGTGACTTTCATTTCTATCCAGGCATATGTCTTTGTTTCTAGGCTGTTTTGGCTTTGTCTTGCCTATAACCCATTTGTGCTTAGTTGTTTGACAGAAGCACCTGTTTGAGTTTTACACATGCAACACAATCTCAAATTCTACTTTCAAACTCAATTTCCAGAAGTTTTATGACCAGTTGGATTACATTCTTTGGTAAAAATGTGTAAAACCTTGTGAAAATTATACAAGAAATGCCAAATATATTCCTATTATAAAAGATTCAAAGCATGGGAGTATGCAAAGTAAAACACTAGCACTTTTTCTCACCTCACTCACCACAAATTTCATATCCAACCTTTTTACTGTCTACACTTTCAGTTAGTTCCTAGCCCTTCTTGTCAGCCTCTTTTAATTTTCCCCCAAGACTCAGTTGGGACTTATTTTCTATGTTTACATAAAAGAAGTACAGATTGATTGAATCAAAATGCATTAATAATCAATAGGAAAAAAGGTCATTGTGTCCTCTTCTACAAGCTGGATGCTCTGATCTAGCAGCTGCTTTCTGACCCAGCCACCTTGAGTCACACCGATGTCCATTGTATTCAGTGTCCAGTCTCTGGTAATCGAACCAGGACTCGCTCAGGCAGGGAACTTGACAGATAAACTCAACAACCCCCACCCCCCCACAAAAGCCCAATTTAGCTTCAATCACCTTTTACAGACCTATTACCTTTAAATGGTCTTTCATGGCATTAAGGGACCTGTAACTAGCTGAGTGACCTTGGGAACATCACGTATCCTCAGGAGCCTCATTTTATCATGTATGAATCAGGTAGTCAGATTATGTCATTTCTAAATTTCCTCTCTGCTTCTAAATTCTTTTACATCTTTTATTTTCTTCAAATGAGAAGCTAAAGTTAAGATGATCATCTTCACAAAAATATTCAAAAAGGACTTAGCAAGCATTTTTTACTGGGGATTTTTTCTCCTTATTTTCCTATTTAAAATATTGGTTGAGGGACCTTGACATTAACAGCTGAGAAATGATTCCCATTCTGTAATTGGAGGGAACCAAGGAATAGGCACTGAACTACAAAGTTCCTGGGAAGGCAACAGCCAAGGAGGGAGGCTAGATTCTAGTTTGAGGAGAAAAGCAAAAGGTCAAAGTCAAGAAATTATTTTTCAAAAAGCAAGTTCCACCAATGAGGCACAGCCACAAAGGAGAAAGAGAATCACATTTCAAAAAAGACCATAAATAGTCTAAATATAAGAGTTAGGGAAATGTAGTGCTATGGTGGACAATATAAAGCTTTTTGAGTTTCATATTGGTTATCTATTGCTGCATAACAAATTATTCCAAAGTCAGTTGTTTAAAACAACAAGTATTTATTTTCTCACACAATTACTGAGAGTCAGGAAGATGGGAATGGCTTAGCTGGGTGGTCTGGCTCAGGGTCTCTGATGAGGTTGCAATCAAGCTGTTGGCTAAGGCTACAGTTTCTGAATTCTTGAGTTGGGTTGGTGGACCCACTTCCAAGTCCACTTACATGACAATGGCAGGAGGCTTTCTCTCCATGTTGGCTGTCCATAGAGTTGCTTATAACTTGATTTTCCCAAGCCGAGAGATCTGACAGTGAGAGGGAAAAAAGATCAATATGAAACAATGTCCTTAATGAAAGCCTGGAAATGGCACTCAGTCACCTTCACCATATTCTTCTGGTCACACACACCAGCCCTAGTACATTGTGACAGGAGGCCACACAGTGTTGTGAAAGCCAGGATCCCTGGGACCATCTCTAAGGGCTGGCGCCTGTAAGTGCCATGTTGTAGCCCATCTGTTTCAGGATGGCTTTTGTTATTGTTAACAAAATGAAAACTCAGTGTGGACTTTTACTATGAACACAAATTTCACAGGGTGTTGGGAGTCAGGTCAGGCCGGAGGTAACCACTGCTAGGAGCTAGCAAATGAAGGGAAGTAAGCACGGTTATCTATGTGAAGCAAGTAAACAGAATAGAGCAGAAGTGGTCAAATTTCCTTCAGACAGGGCCAAATAATAAATATTTCAGGCTTTGTGGGTCATATAGTCTCTGTTGCAATTACTTAACTCTGCTGTTGTAATGTGAAAGCAGTCATAGATAATATATTTAATATAAATGGATGAGCATGGCTATGTTCCAAAAAAACTTTACTTGTGGACACTGAAACTTGAATTTTATATAAATTCTGTGATTCACAAAATATTACTCTTTGGATTTTTTACAGCCATTTACAAAGGTAAAAATTGTTCTTACCTCACATGGCACACAGAAACGGACTGTGAGCCAGTCTTGGCCCATGGTCCACAGCTCACGGTTCCCTGAGGCACAGTGGATGTGAGGGCTGAAGCTTAGGGAGGCCTGACAGAACGAGGAGTTATATAGCAAAGCTCTATCTTTCAAGATGAGTTTCAATCATAATAATATGAATACTTAAAGCTCCTCTCCAAATAACCAAGCCTCAAAATTTGTAAAATTCACTATGAATGTGTATAAATAACTTTTAAACTCTTAATGTTTTAATCAGGAGTGTTGGAGGTAATCGAACCAGCACCAGGGATGAAAGATACCAAGACTTAGTTAAAAATTCATATCATGTTTTACAAACAAAAATCCAGACATTATTATTAAAAACAGCTATGTAAATATTTTATTTAATATTTAGTTACTGGAAATATTTTTCTCATTTTAATAAAATATATTTAAAATGTTGACATATAATTAGGAGAATGTATGCACTTTAAGTCAAATTTATTTCAGTAGGGCAAGAAAAGAGAGCACAAGAATCTGAATTTGAGATTGGGAAATAATCTTTAAAGGACTGAACTTTTAGACCAATGTGATTCCCCAAAAATAGACACTTTGAATTCATGAGCCAACCTTACTAAAACTGCACATTATAGAATGGTAGGAACACACATTGAATATCTCCCAGTGTGCTGTTGTGGCTTGGGAGAAAGTTAGTGCTCATGTCTGAACTCTTGCTCTTTTGAATTTTATTTCATCCTTTTAAAATGATGAAGAATACAAGAGGAAAAATATTATGCATATTGTTTGTATTTTCAAAATTGCAAAAAATAATGTCTGTTTCCTTTAATGATTACCTAGATCTCATTTTAACAGCATAGTAAATTCAGGTCCCTTTAACAAAATAATAAGACAATAAGGCATCTGTTGTGTAGTATCTTCCTAATTGCCAATGGCCTCAAAGCACAGAGCCCTCTAAGCCATCTATTCCCAGGGTAACTCAAGAAAGTCCTAAAATTGGCCAGATCACTACAAAACTATGTCACCCATTTTTCAGTTTTTCTCATGCATTCATTCCTTCTTCATTCATTCACCCATTCAAACATCTACTATGGAATTATTATTTTCCCAGTCCCCAGCTCTGCATATGAGAGATTCTATCCAGCACAAATATGACCTAATCTCAGCAAGGCTACAGAGCCTCTCATCTCCAATAAGATTCTTCTCGTTCGTGCAGTCAGAGAAACTCACTTCATTAGTTTAACCTGACATTCATAATAATAACATACAGTGCCTTTTTGTTGACTTAATCTCTATTGTTTTTTAAATGTAAGTAGCACCCAAAGCTAAAAAAAGCCCAAGAGCACATTCTTATATGATTAATAAATGAACCTCATATTTATTATATGTATATGGCTGCTAAATAATAAATCTGTATCATTCAATTAAGAAAAAAATCAGGCACACAAACAGTACTTTTCATAGTTGTCTTTTAATTATCCCAATAGGGCTGTTGCATAATAAGGAAAAGACATTCCTGAGAGCTGCACAGCATTTTTAGTTCAGAGAATCAGGGCTTGTAAGTGGGCAAAAGGACCATCTGGATATGATGCCCAGTGCTATTCTCACTTCTCACAACTCAGCGTGACATCTCAAAGACGTGAGTAGCTCAGAGAGAGAATAGAAGCTTCTGCTTGTAATTTGTACAATCATTGTCTGTTATCAGAGGGGATTGTTTTAGTTGGGGAGGCTATTGGAATGCCTAGGGGATTCTGATTCTTTACTGATTTCATTTGGTCAGGAGATACACTGTTCTGTGAACCACTGCTTTCATTCTTACAAGGAAGCGCAATTACTTAGGAAGAAAATAAATGTACTCTCTGAAAGAAAGATCATGAGAAGGGACACCCCCTTACTTGAACTAATAACAATCCATTAGAAATCTAATAAAAGTTAGCACTTTTATAGTATGTGAGCTAAGATGAAGTGTAGAAAGACAGGCACCTCTTTTTCGTTTCTGCATATGATGTGCTCCATTTTCCCACCAAAGCCTGGGAAACCACGAACCAAATGTCCCCCATATCATTCCTCTTTCTGCCACATTTTGACCTCTGGAAAATTAAGTCTGTTAATACTTTTGGACATTTCTCCAATAATAGTTCTGAACTGATTTAGGTAAGAAAAGTCACATAGAACTTTAAAATATTTCTTTTCCATGTGTGATATATCTAAGCATAGTCATAACTGAATGAGCAGAAGGAACATTTATCCTCAAGAGAGGAAAGAAACATGTCCTATTAGCAAAAAAAAATATCTGTCTGGGAAAAATCCAGCCATTACTAATATTACAAGAACAGTTACTATGACATCGATGTAACCTGGCAGCCAAGGGGAGTGGACTAGAATGCACATGTGTGAACAATGACAACTTCACTGTATTACTAGTCAGTGGGTGTGGTAGATGCCATTGAGTGAGCATGTATGTGTACTGTGTGGCCATCGCACTCAGAATGACTGAGCAAGTAGAGCAACAAATCTGCATCAAATTTTGCATTAAGCTTGAACATTCCTGCATGGAAACTACTCGGGTGATTCAGAAGACCACAGCTATCAGCAACTGGTGACTGGCAGTTTCATCACAACAACACACCTGCTCATGCATCACCATGCATCACATTTCATGCACAGTTTTTTGGCAAAACATCAAATCACTCAAGTGACTCTCACCCCCTACAGCCCATATTTGGCACCCTGTGACTTCTGGCTTTTCCCAAAAATAAAATTACCTTTGAAAGGGAAGAGATTTTAGATCATCGATTAAATTCAAAAAAATATGATGGGGCAGGTGATGGCAATTGGGAGAACTGTGTGAGGTCCCAAGGTACCTACTTTGAAGGGGACTGAGGAATCATTGTCCTATGTACAATGTTTCTTGCATCTTCTTCAGTAAGTGTCTCTATTTTTCATATTACATGGCTAGATACCTTCTGGACAATTATATACATGTGTGTATACACACATATGTATACACATACACACATACAC
Organism: Tonatia bakeri; assembly: GCA_004024845.1. NCBI lineage: Eukaryota > Metazoa > Chordata > Mammalia > Chiroptera > Phyllostomidae > Tonatia > Tonatia bakeri. The sequence continues at coordinate 5,473 of PVIA01009315.1, forward strand.
ACACATACACATATATATGGCACCTAACTACTGCATATCAAATAGATTTACACAGTCTTATCCTGTCTTTCAGAAGCTTCCCCTTTCAAGTTGAAGTCATGTAAATGAAACAGCAACTTCAGCATGAAAGCAATAAACCAATTCATGAATATGCAATGCCTTATTTACATCAAATTCAAGTCAAAATTATTTAAAGATAAGGATTATGAAAAAGAATCTATCTGGGATAGGACTGGGGAGGCTGGGGATACAATTTCAATTCTAGACAGGAGGGGGGGAGGTTTTGTTTTGTTGTTGACACTATTACAGATATCCCACCTTCCCCCTCTTTGCCCTCCTCCACCCAACCCTTGCCCCTCCACTGCCTTCACCACATTGTTATCTGTGTTCATGGTCTATGCATATATGTTATTTAGGTGGAGGCAGTCCCCTCACCCCCTCCTTTCTGAGATGTGTCAGTCTGTTCCATGTGCCTCTGGTTCTATTTTGTTCATCGGTTTATTTTGTTCACTTTATTCTACATATGAGTGATATCATATTGTAGAGGAGGGAGAAGTTTTAAACTCTTCTAATCAGTACACAATTTTTCCTAATAGATGCCTAAAACAAGCAGCTAAATTTGAAATGCCCACCTGAGAAAAGAGTCATCACTGACTTTTTTTCATTTTTAAATATATTTTATTGATTATGCTATTACAGTTGCCCCATTTTTTTCTCTGCTTTATTTCCCTCCACCCAGCACCCCCTGACCCTCTAGCATTCCCCCCACCTTAGTTCATGTCCGTGGGTTGTAGATGTGAGTTCTTTGGCTTCTCTGTTTCCTATACTATTCTTAACCTCCCCCTACCTATTTTATACCTACCAATTATGCTTCTTATTCCCTGTACCTTCTCCCCCCCTTTCTCCCCCTTCTCATCCCCACTGATAGCCCTTCATGTGATATCCATTTCTGTGATTCTGTTCCTGTTCTAGTAGTTTGCTTAATTTTTGTTTTTGTTTTTTTAGGTTTAGTTGTTGATACTCACAAGTTTGTTGTCATTTTACTGTTCATAGTTTTTTATCTTCTTCTATATCTTAGATAATTCCCTTTAACATTTCATATAGTAAAGGCTTGGTGATGATGAACTCCTTTGACTTTATGTGGGAAGAACTTTATCTGCCCCTCCATTCTAAATGATAGCTTTGCTGAAAAGAGTAATCTTGGATGTAGGTACTTGCCTTTCATGACTTTGAAGACTTCTTTCCAGCCCCTTCTTGCCTGTTAGGTTTTTCTTGAGAAATCAGCTGATAGCCTTATGGGAACTCCTTTGTAGGTAACTCTCTCCTTTCTTCTTGCTGCTTTTAAGATTCTCTCTTTATCTTTAATCTTGGGTAACTTAATTATAATATGTCTTGGTGTATTCCTCCTTTGGTGCACTTTCTTTGGGACTCTCTAGGCTTCCTGGAAGTATATTTCCTTCACCAGATTGGGGAAGTTTTCCTTCATTATTTTGTAAAATAATTTTTCAGTTTCTTGCTCTTACTCTTCTGGCACCCTTATGATTCAAATGTTGGAACATTTAAAGTTATCCCAGAAATTTTTAAGCCCCTTAGAAATAAGGACATGTCTAGAACTTAGTGAAGGCCAGAGCACCATGCTGCCACCTACAGAGACCTGAGATTTGCCCTTGAGGTATTTGCCTGACCTGAACTTACACATCCGGGGTCTGAAGTCCTTCCTCCTTTAGTGCAGATTCATATAGCATAGGCTCCTCACCACAGGGATCAGCTGGACAGCACACATTGCTGGTAGGGGACTGTTGGGGGCTAATGTCTTAAACTGGATTTGGGCACAATAGTTTACTTTGGAGATGGCCCTCAGAAGTACAAGTGAAGGAAGAGATCCTGGAGAGACGGGAGGAGTAAAAGTGACTATAATGTGCATTATTGAGTTGTACTGCTCTGGGCATCTGAGGCTCAGCTCTACCAACAACAAAAAAAGTAAAAATAAAAAAGGGAGGGGGAGGCTGTTTAGTTAATTTAGGACAGAAATGCCAAGAATATACAATGGGAAAAAGCAGTCTCTTCAATAAATCGTGTTTGGAAAACTGGATAGCGACAGGCAAAAGAATGAAATTAGATCATCTCATACCATACACAAGAATGAACTCAAAATGTATTGAAAACTTGAATATAAGACCAAAAATCAAAAAGTTATTAGAGGGAAACATAGGAGGTAATGTCCTTGAGATTACTCCTGGCAATGACTTTTTGGATTTGATGCCAGAAACAAAGAAAACAAAAGCAAAGCTAAGTAAAACTAAGTAGGCATGACTACATAAAACAAAAAGACACAGCAAAGGAATCATAAACAAGATGAACAGGCAACCTGCTAAATGGAAGAAAATATTTGCAAATATCTCATAAGCAGTTAATATTCAAAATGTATAAAGGAATATGACTCAATAATACATAAAAAACAATTTTATTTTAAAATGGCCAGAGGAATTAGACACTTTTCCAAAAGAGACATACAAAGGATCAACAGGTACATGAAAAGATGCGCAGTATCACTAATCATCAGGGAAAATAATGGACATGAAAAATGCAAGTTACCACCTCACATCTGGTAGACTGGCTAACACCAAACATAAGGGCTGGTGAGGATGTGGGAAAAAAAGGAACACTTGTGCACTGTTGATGGGAATAAGAAGTTGGAGAGGAAATATTTGAAACTGAGATCTTGAAACTGTGCTTGGAGATAACAAGAGTTGGGGTATGGCTTTGTGAATGGGTGGATGAGGTGAGGTGGAATGTGAGGTTACTGGCTCTAAAACATTAAGCAACTGAGAGACCAGAGTATTGGATGGACCATCTATTAAATTCTGAAGTCTCCAAGAATGATGGCAGCATTGAGAGTGAAGTGAGTCAGGTGTTCAAATCATCTAAGAATAAGGAGAGATTGGCAAAACATAACAGAGAGATTGGTAATTGACAGCCTTGAACTGGAAGGTTGAAGAGGGAATACACATCCTTCACCTGAAACCTGAAGAAAGTGAATGCCCATAGGGGTAGCCAGCTTTCTGTTATAGCAACGGTCAGAAAACTACCACTCCTGGGCCAAGCTGACCCCTGATTATGTGAATAAAGTTTTACTGCAACTAGCCATGCTCACTTGTTTGTATACTTCCTGCCGCTGCTTTTGTGCTAGCATGGCAAACTTAAGTAGCTCAAACAGAGACTAGATGGCCCACAATGCCTAAAGTATGTACTCTTATTCTTACACACAAAATATTTGCCAACTCCTGATTTAGAGCAAGATGGGGAAATGAAATATTCAGGCAAGAGGTTAAAGGTACCTTGGGACTTCATTCATAATATTCTATGAATTTGAAAAGGACCTTTTGGAATTTGAGAGGGTGTAAAGGGTGGATGATGAGATCAGATGAGGGCATATTTGGGACAACCTGGAAAATGATGGTGATCTTGAGACAGACTTCTAATGATGAGTCAGGCAGCCTGGGTGGTGAGAAGCTTAATGGACTAGGTCCTCCAGGTTGGGGGAGCTCCATGTGGGTGGAAGTGCTGAGGTAGCTGGAAGAGCTTATAGCAACTAAAGATCTTGGAAGGTTGGGTTGCCCTTGGCCAAAGCACAGGGATATTCAGCAGTGAATATCTCAGGGGACTAGTCTTGCCAGCATCTGGTCTTGGGCAGCTCCTTGAATTCATATACTGCCTGATTCCTGAAGAAGTTCCCAGAATATAAAGGAAGCAAAGGGAAGAAGAAGAGAGAAAGGCAAACTGATGAGCTACACAAACAAGAGTTAAAATGACAGCTCTGGGTTACATATATTAGTTCTAGAAAATCATAAACCAGATAAAATATTAGTGTACTTTTCATATTAAAAAGTCTTTTTATGACCTTAGGCAATCAAAGTAAGAAATTTTATTATCAGTGCTGAGTCCTCTCCCAGGTCCTAAGAACTCCATAGTCCAGTGACAGCAAGCTACACTGTGTATTTTATTCTCCTTCAATTTATTCTCTTTCTAATCAACTACCTATAGCTCTAAACTGTTATTAGAGTGCTTCTTTTAAATTTACTTAGACTTTTAACTTGTGTTGAAACCCTAGCAGGGTAAATAAGTAATACATGGCCACTGGCCAGCCCTGGTGGGACTGCTTTCCCAGTAAACAACTTCTACTTGTGTCAGTCACAAGCACCCTTTCCCACCTTACAGCAGAATAAAGAAGGGGAAGGTATTTCTTCTCCCATCTCAGCTCTACTCAGCTAAGTTCCACGTTCTACTTCAAATCCTCCTCTTTTCTGGCTTCCCATGAGTATGTAAAGCTTTGTTATACCCCCAGAGAAATTTAACCCAAATTTCTGGTAGGTAATTGACAATTCTAGAACACTCCACCAGTTAATGACTGCTTTTTAATATATATCCTTTTCGTAAGAGTAAGACAGTCCCCCTCCCTTTTCTTTTAGTCTGAGAGCTGCCTACCAGATTTGCATACTGTTAAATATTTCTCAGCTTTGCTGCCTTTAGAAAACATTTTTCCTTATAAACTTTCTTAGACCAAATGGCTACCCCTAACAGGGAAAATAAAAACAAGATTCTCAAAAGATTTAATAGCAATTCTGAGCCAAGTTGATCTTGTTTCATCATAGAATCCCTGACATTCCACAGGGAAGAAACCTAATTTAAGGGTGGAGAGTGAAGTAACTCTGATAACCAAAAGTTCTGAGAGCCTAAAGTGACATCTAAAAATAATATTTGTAAATGTACCCAGAGGCTATTTCATGATGGGCACCCACAGCAGCAGAGCCCTAGGCATCTGCTTATGCCTCAGGCTGCTTATGTTGATTGGCCAAAAATAGCAACAGCAAGCTTTCACCTAACACTTCTACCATCATTCCCCATAGCTACAAATGAAACTCTCAACCTAAGAATTACACTGATTCACTTACAAAGAATGTCTTCCATCATAGCAAGTCTGCATTTTGCTGCAGTGAAGAGTCCATTCTCTTTGGAGCCAATGAATTCATGTTATCATTCTTCCAACTGCTGTCTCTTATGTTTTATATTTACTGTTCTTTACTTCCTCATTTCTGTGTGCTTTCTCTACTTTTCCTACCTCCATTCATACCTGTTTCTTTAGGCTTTGAGACTCCAGAGAAAGAAAAATTAATTCTAATATGGGTGTTCCTAAGAAGAGTTCACAGAATGTCTAAACCACTTTGGGTAAAGGAAATAGTACAAAGTCACAAGGTGTGTCCTGGGACCTATGAGGAGTTTATTGTGGCTAAAGCAAAAGTTATGTCAAAGCTTTGGTTGGACTGGAAACCTTTATTCTAGAGACAGAGGTCAACCATATAGGAGTCTATGCAAGTGACATAAGTTCTATGTTGTAGAATAATTAATCTTTATATTATGGAAATCTATAATAGTTATCTATGGCTGTATAATAAATTATCTCACAATTTAAAGACAATAAAAATTTCCTACCTTATAGTGTCTGTGGGTGAGGAATGCCTTAGCTAGATACTTCTCTTCAAAGTCTCCCTGAGGCTGTTATCAAGGAGTCAGCCAGGATGGCAGTGCTCTTGAGGCTGACTAGACGAGGATCCAGCTCCAAAGCAACCCACGTATTGTTGGCAGGACTCAGTTCCTCACTGGCTATTTCTCGCAAGCCTACCTTAGCTCCTTGACACTTTTATTTAGGTTTCTCCATGTGAAACCCACTTCCTGTGGGCTTCTCCACACAGCAGCTCACAATATGGCAACTGGCTCCATCAGAGTGAGCAAATGATAGAGCCAGAGAGGGCCAACAAGATGAAAGCTAGAGTTTCTGTAACCTAATCTCATAGGGGACATCCTATTGTTTTTGGTGTATTCTTTTTATTTGAAGGAATTTATCAGGTCCAGCCCACACTCAAGAAGAAGGGATTACAACAAGGACAAGAATACCAAGAGGAGAAAAATCACTGGAAGTCATCAAAAAAAAAAAAAAAAAAAAAAAAGGAGGGGAATCAGAAGACAATGAAAGGTATCTAGAAGCTAAGGAAGAAGATTTCAAGGAGCGGAAAGTCACACATGCCACAGAGATGTCAATGCACTTCAGCCAAAGCCTGACAGGAACCTACTAGTAGTTGAACAAGTTGGCCATATTACTCGTTGCAGGTGTGGAGGCACACACCACAGGGAACCTCAGGGTGTCTAGTAAGATAGTATTAGATAGTACATGAATCTGCTCATGAACTGATATGCTAAGGATTTGGAGAAAGCAGCCCAGGAGTTCCAGCCAAGATGGAGGCATAGGTAGAAATGCTTCACTTCCTTGTATAACCAAAAGAAGGACAGCAAAAAATTTAAAAACAAAAAATGACCAGAACTGACAGAAATTCAAACTTCATGGAAGTCTGACAACCAAGGAGTTAAAGAAACATTCATCCAGGCTGGTAGGAGGGGCAGAGACAGGCAGCCAGGTCAGAGGGGACGCAAAGCCAAGGAGGTGGCTGATGGACCAGTCGGTCTCACATTTGTGAGCCAATAGGCTGGGAAGGACAATTAGGAAGCAAGACAGACCACAGAACCCAGGGTTTCAGTGTGGGGAACTAAAAACTCAAAACCTCTGGATGTAAAAATCTCCTGGAGTCATGGCAGTAGGAGAAACTCTCAGACTCACAAGAGAGTACATGGAAAGGCCCACAGGGTCCTAGAACATTCACAAACCCACCTACCCATGATTCAACATCTGAAAGGTGGGAATCCCCTTGTGGGAAGTGAGGGAAGAGAGGGAAAGTGGGCTAGAGTAGAGCCAGCAAGTGGCATTGTTCCCTTTCTGATCCCTCCCCCACAGACAGGGCCATAACACAGCAAAGAGTGTTGCCCTGCCCTGGTGAATACCTAAGGTTCAACCACCCCTAACAACATAATAGGTGCACCAATGTAGCGATTTTTCTACCTCGCTTTAAACACTTGCTGTTGCATGCAGAACCCGGGCCTTTCCCGGCTATGAACACACTTGAACATGCTAGAAATAATCATGCACAGAAACAGCTTTCTGAGTGGAAGTCAGAGACGGAGCACTCACTCTCCAAGTCTTTGAGCTGCTCCGGGCTACCCTTGTAAGGGGGAAGCCTCATCCTCTGTGCCAGTGGCTTTTTATTCAGAAAGCAGTCACAGATTGTGGATTGACAGTCTGGCAGAAGGGATCAAAGGGGACACGTATCTTACAAAGATGCTAACAGAGTTTCTGTTGTGATTCCAGGCAGAGATTGGAGTTTTATCATATGAAAAGACTACAGGTTTTAAAGGTTTCCTGACTGTGCCTTCAAATTCCAAGTTAATAACATCCTCCAGCAAACAGATCTCACAGGATCTTGCATATTCTTTGTCTCAGGCCTGATTACCCCGGGGGTCCACCAGTCTCCAGTCTCAGCTGACCCCTTTGGCTATTTGCTAAGCGCTGGAGACTCTGGCTGCAAGGAGACTAGGATTTCTCACATCTGAGTACAAAGACTCAGGCTAAGAGGGGGCAGGGGTAGATGCTGATCACCCCTTCCTTTCCACAGCCCCTTCATTTATTTCCACAGTCTCGTGTGACTTATTTCACAGAGGTCTTTACAAGATCAGCCCCTGTCTTAGGTCCATGCTCTATCCTAGAGAATTGTTACACGTCATTGGAAACTGATCTAGCATTAAAGGCCAGGGACAGAACAAACAGGTAGCATTCACGTCAGGTGAATAAGTTTTGTCTCCTTAGTGGCTCCTGATCCAGAGGTCTCTCACTCAGCCTAAGTTACAGGGGGTCACAGCTTCCTGACACCAGGCAGGGTGGCCCCCAACACACCAAGACAAAGAAATATGGCCCAAATAAAGAACAGATCAAAACTCCAGAAAAAGAACTAAGCAACAAGGAGATAGCCAACTTATCTGATGCAGAGTTCAAAACACTGCTAATCAGGGTGCCCGAAGAAATGATTGAGCTCAGTCACAAAATAAAGAAAGAAGTGAAGACTATACAAAGGGAAATAAAGGAAAATATACAGGGAACCAAAAGTGAAGGGAAGGAAACTGGGACTAAAACAAAGGATTTGAAACAGGATGAAGAAATGAACATCCAACCAGAACAGAATGGAGAAACAAGAATTCAAAAAAAAATAAGGAGAGGCTGAGAAAGCTCTGGAACAACTTTACACATTCCAGCATCTGAATCACAGGGGTGTCAGAAGGAGAAGAACAAGACCAAGAAATTTAAAACCTATTTGAACAACTGATGAAGGAGAACTTCTAATCTGGTGAAGGAAATAGGCTTCCAGTACATCCAGGAGGCCCAGAGGGTCCCAAGGAAATCGGACCCAAGGAGGAACACACCAAGACACATCATAATTAAGTTACCCAAGATTAAAGATAAGGAGATAATCTTAAAAGAAGCAAGAGAAAAGGAGAGAGTTATCTACAAAGGAGTGCCCATAAGGCTATTAGCTGATTTCTCAGAGGAAATCTTACAGGTTACAAGGGGCTGGAAAGAAGTATTCCAGATCATGAAAGGCAAGGACCTACATCCAGGATTATTCTATCCAGCAAAGCTATCATTTGGAATGAAGGGGTGGATAGAGTGCTTCCCAGATAGGGTCAGGTTAAAGGAGTTTATCATCACCAAGCCTTTATTATATGAAATGTTAGAAAGACTTGTCTGGGAAATAGAAGATGATCAAAAATATGAACAGTAAAATGACAACAAGCTCACAACTATCAACAACTAAACCTGAAAACCAAAAACAGGAACTGGCCAGACAACTGTAACAGGAACAGAATCACAGAAATGGAGATCACATGGAGGGTTGTTAGTGGGGAGTGGTGGAGTGGGGGAAATGGTACAGGGATTAAGAAGCATAATAGGTAAGTACAGGATAGACAGGGGGAGGTTAAGAATTGTATAGGAAATGGAGAAGCTGGGGACTTGTATATAGAACCCATGGAGGCGAACTAAGTGGGCGGTGGGGAACGCTGGAGGTTGGTGGGGTGAGGAAGGAGGGGGATAAAGGGGATAAAAAATTGGACAACTGTGGTAGCATGGTCAACAAAATATACTTAAAAGGAAAAAAGATAGCGTTAAAACCCACAATAAGATTTGGACTTTGAGTGATTTGGGGGGAGTCTAAGGAAGCAGAGGCTCATTGTAAAGTGGTTGCTCTCAGGGAGCAGGGACAGTTCTGTGATTGAGTATCTCAAAGAAAGGAGGGAGAATTGGAAAAAGAATAAAGTTATAATTGGTAAAAAAAAGAAGCAGTCACTCATTCTGGCTGAGAAAGGGGGTGCTTGGTGTTTTGTGGTGGCACAGGTGATACAGAGAATTCTGGAGTGGATTGCTGGGAGGAGTGAATTGTGGGAAGAGTGGAGGTGCCCTGAGGCACCTTGGGAGAGACTGCTCTCCTGGACTGAGGGAGGGGTTGGAGAAAACATCAGAGGTGGCAGGACTGAACCTGCAGCTTGGATCATGATAGATTACCCTTCCCCTAAGTAAAGGGTAAACAAGTTGGGTGGCAGCATCATATTGCCCTGGCAACCAAGTCAGCATCATGCTTGATGGTAGATTTCCCACCCCAGGTGGAGACAGGGTAGAAGGAGACTTTGCATGGAGTTTGCACAATGATAATGAGGGTGATTGAGGGAGGAAAAACCCTCCTACGCTTCCAGAACATAGCAGCAGGGGAGGGTGTAGACTTGCCAGTCTAGTGACTAGGGAAGCTGGATGCTTCCAGAGTGCATGGAATTTTGGACCCAGATTTTTAAATTGAGGGAAGGCAGAGATTTGTTTCTTCTCCTTCTTCTTGCTTGCTTGGTTAGGAGGGCAGCTCACACAGAGACTGTCCCATGCACTGGGCCACTCCCCGGGGATGTGTCCTGGCAGAGCCCTGTGGGACGCTGCAGCTCTGCACTGCACAGATGGTCCCAGACCACACTACTCTTCATCTGAGATCAGCACAAGGACACACAGACCAGAGCAGTTGCCAGCCCCAGTGGGAGCTGTGGCAGCCTTGGGTACCGGGCCCCAGAGATGGAGCCTCTGCACAATGAGCTGCAGCAATTGGCAGCAGCCCCAGGCCCCCAGAGTGGAAAGCAGCTATGGTATGGCATTGGCAGGCTCTGGCCCCACAAGTGTGCACTCCAGGGAGGGAGCCTGAAGCTGGAGAGCCATCTGCTAAGCAGCCTTGTGCTCTTAGCTGCTGGACAGGTAAGAATGGAGGGAGATCTCTGGGCTTGGATTTGGGTTTCAGTCTTTTTGGGAACAAATGGGTGTGTCTATGTTTTGCAGAAGAAAAGAGCCTGGAGCTGGAGAATCCCACACACACACAATTGTGCAACATTTTAATAAAGCCCTTTTTCCTTCCCCACCAACCTTTGTTTTATGTCTGTGTCTGATGGCCAGCAGTCAGACCCCATTTTTGTTTGGTAACACAGGGACAGTGCTTTTATCTATTCTTAGATAAAATTATGAAGTGGCCTTACTTTGGCTCATTTGCCACAATCTAAGGGTAGTCTTGGCTGAGGTTGTTGTTCTTTGGAACTGTTTATGTCTAATAGAAGAATAACATGACCTAGCCATGAGAACCAGGCCACTTCATTCAGAATGCAAGGGCCTGCTCATTTTTCTTTTCCAGTGGCAAGTTAAAAGAGGCATTGATAGTGTAATTAAGACAAGTAGTGGCCAAAAACATGACCCTGGAGCCAGACTGTTTGGATTCAAGTCCTGACTCCATCACTAGCTAGCTATGTGACCTGGGCCCATTGGTTAACTTCCTTGTATTTTAGTTTTTCTGAACTTAGAATGAAAAATATAAAAGCATCTATCTCATTGTCTTGTTCTGAGGATTCATGAGTTAATATGCACGTAAACTATTTAGAACAAAACTGGCAGACACGAACTACATAAATGCTAATTATCATTATCATCTATGATCCTTGAAGAAGCAATTTTGTTAGAATGGTAGAAGACAGAAGCCAAGCTGCAGTGATAAATAGAACTTGATGAAATAAGGTCAGAATGTGCCCAATAGCCCTTCAAGAGGGATCCTGACCAAAAAAAAAATCTGGAGATCATTCAGAAAGGAGAAGGAAATTGGTTTATCCAAGGTCAGTATAGAGCAGTGCTTCTCTCAGAGTGCTAGAACTGCAAAATCTCAAGCCTTCCACTTGATTCTCCTTTTAAGCAGTTTTGTTGAAATATAATGGACATACAGTAAATTGCATCTATTTAAAATGTACACTTTGGTAAGTTCTGACACAAGCACACACCATAAAACTACTACCACAGTCAACATATTTGTCACCCTTTGGTAATCCCTCCCTCTTTCTCCCCACCACCAGCATCCCCACGTGACTCTGATGATAATGCATGAGAACCACTGGGGTCTTGAAACAAATTCTGCCATTAAGAGGACCTAGGATTATGGCTCAAAAAACAGTAATAAAAATCAAGTGCTAACAGTGAAGAAAGGAAGGAAGTGGAAGATAAGCCCAAGATCAGTGTCTGGGAAAGGCAGCCTGGGGTTTACAGAGCAGGTTAGGGAGGACTGTCAGATTCAAGGCCATGAGCAGAGCATGCACTCAGTCTTTCACTAGGTGACAGACTGGTGCAGGGAGCAGTGAAGACATGGTGGCTTTTAAAGGTCACCACTCATACACTTCTGCCAGGAAAACCTTTTAATTTCAGATCCCTGATTATGGCACAGTCCTATTAAAAAAACTATAATGGATTCAATTTCTATAATATGCAGTAACAAAAAAGAGAAACAGGCACCAACAAAACCTTCTCAGCCTCAGTGTATGAGGTCTGACCCCAACTGTCCTTCCAACAGTCTTTCCATTTTTCCACTCCACTTATTTTTTGGTCCTATCCATGGGTTTGCTTCCTGTTCTGCCCAGTTGCTTCTTTATTTCTTTCCTTCAGAGAGCACATCCCCTCCTCCTCTCGGGTCTACCACCGGTTCCTTTAAATACTGACATTTCCCAAAGACTTCTCTTATGGCACACCTGGGAATAATATCTTTGCTCTGAATGTTTATATCTATGTGATGTCATTCTTGTTGAAAGTGGCAAACTCTTAAAGGAAAGGATTGTGAGCTTCTCACCTTTACACCCTAGCAACTGGCGCACTGCCTCGAACACACTCACTGAGTGTGTGCTGATGTATAAATTTTTACAACTGTGCTTCTCAACCTTGGCACTTCTGACATTTTAGTCCAGATGATTCTTTGTGGTAGAGGCTGTCCTGTGCATTTTTGGATGTTTAGCTGCATCCCTGGCCTCTGCTCAATAGATGCTAGTAGCACCACTGTCTGAGTGAGACAATCAAAAAAATGTTTTCAGATTGCCAAATATCCCTTAGGGGTTAGAGGAGATAGCCTTGGTTGAGACTTGAGCAGTAACTTCCTTGGTTTTCCTATAACATATAAAGTAAGAAAAGGATAGTGGCAATGATCTAATTCAGGCCAAGAAAAGAAGGAAAAAGTTTAATACCTGGAACTCTTCCCAAGTCCTAAGAAACTTCATGTACTTTTGTAAGTGGCTTCCTCCTTTTTTCTCCTCCCTCCGTTTCTGTGCTACTTAGTACTTTATTCTAATAGTCTTCCCACCAGTTCCTGATTATAGCAAAGGGAAATATGTCATGCACCAGAGTAGCAAAGTATTGAGAATGGAATGACTTCAAGTAATTTGGTGTTTTGAAATGAGGTGCCCATTAGGTTCCTCAAACTGAGCTATGCAGATACCTCTTATGTTATGTTCCTGTAATGCCTGCTGTATGCTCTATGACCATCTGTTCTCAGGAACTGAAGATGGTAAATCATTTCCCCACATTTGTTATGAAATAACACATTTACCATCCTAACTTCATGTGGACAAGTTCTGAAAGTGATACAGTCAGGAAACACTGATTCTTGCTGTGTCTTTCTGAGCTATCTAGAGCTTTACAATCTCAAATATTTCTCCTTTCATCTCATGGTCTAGCCTTAGTTTTAATACATTTTCTTCCTTATTATAATATGATATATGGTGTTCATTTTGAAAGTCTAATTCAATGAACTATTTGCTCAGTGGGCCATTAAAATAGAAGAATGGCCTGTTGCCCTAAGTCTCTGTCTGATTGCTCGAAGTCCTCTGCATCCTTCCTATCTGCACCGCCCACCGCCCCCACCAGTTTTGCCCTCCGCTGCTAAAGGGAGGTTGCTTTCTCTCTTCTTCACAGCCTCTTCTTCTTCCTACTTGTCTCCTTTTTTCTTTTTTCTCAATCTACTTCATGCTGACATTTTCCTTTGATCCTTTCATGTTTTATAGACCATTTCTCTCTGTTTTCATGCTCAGCTTCTCTCTGTGTTATGTGCTTCAATTTCAAATAATCAGGAACATAAGCTGTATATCACTGTTTCCCTCTTTAAGTCACAAAAGCAAAAAAATAAAATAAAGGAAACTATCTTTCTGCCTGAGTGAAGCCTTATTCATGCAGTTAGTCAGTGGGTCTGTTGCTCAACACCAGCTGGAGCAAATGCTGGACATAAGCATCTTAATGAGGGAATTTCTGATGCAAATGAAAAGCATATGTTTGTGAAAAACAGCCTGAAAAAAACCTGGTAAGTTACCCATCAGCAGGAAAATCAAACCAAACAATGGTATTCTCGTTGTTTTGACATTATAACAATATTTAGCTTTCCCAGAACACTAGACTGTGTCCTTGATACAATAATTTTGGATTTATGCATTAATTTTGAGTGTTCCTCACACAAATGAAAAGTACATTTGGTCATATCTTTTGGTCATTAACAAACAATGAGAGATTCAGCTCCCTCAAGTCAGAATGGCACTTCAGCAGCATAGTCTAGAAAGTCAGTCCCAAGGCGAAAGATCCTGCTATTCTATGCAAGTCACAGTGTCTATACCCATTTGTTTCTTTCTCTCATTGTTATGAGAAGCATCTATAACATAGATGGGATAAACAGAAATGGACATACAACCAGAAATGTGGATCTGAGCCTACATATAATAGCAGCTTAACAAATGTTGCAAACCAGTACAGGCTACAAGGATCCACTATTTGTTCTTAGAAAAACATTAAGCTCTCTCCCAGAGGTCCTCTGTTCTCTTTTGAACTCTTTTATCGACTTGTCACCTTCCCTGATTACATATGCAGCTTGCAGAACCTGGAAGGAAAGATATTCCAGGTTCTTGCTTGCTCCCAAATACCAGAAAAACTATTTAAAAAACAAAACAACCACACACACACACAAAAAAAAAACCCTTCTTTATCTCATCCAACCGCAGGGAAAGCTGAGAGCTTGACAGACAAGCAAGTTTAGAAAGACAAATACGCTTTGCCTAAGACTTAAAGGTGATAGCAACTGCTGCAATTATGGAATTGAAGACGAGGGCTGATCAGGGAACTAGGGGTAAAAGGCGATGATATTAATTCCTCCTAAGTGGATCCCCACAACGTGGCCTCAGTATTTTATTTGCCATGGATTTCCCAAACAGTAAATGTACCTAAATTAATATTGGAGCCCAAAATTTTTTTTCCAAAGACAAATAGAAATAATTTTAAGTATCTTTCAATAAAAGTGAATATATTATTCGTGCTTTTATTTATCAAGACGTTTAAAAAATTAGGCTGATCTTTAAAAACATACGATTTCATAATACAATGTAAAGGGATTATAAATCTATAAAAGATACTTCATCTTTATTTTGAAACTGACATTTCTCTTCATTTAGAAAAGCAAGATAATGGTAAACTGTTTTAGCCTTTGTCCTTATTAAACTCAATCAGTTCATAAAGATAAATGTCATTAACAAAGATCAGTAATTATAAAGTATATATTACAAGGGATTTCATTTTGATATGATTTTAGTGTTCTTAAATTTATTGAGACTTTTTTGTGTCCTAACGTGTGGTCTATACTAGAAAACGTTTCATGTGCACTTGAAAAGTATGTCTATTCTGCTGCTTTGTGGTGAAATGTTGCAAAGATATCAATTAAATCCACTTGCTCTAGTGTGTCATTTAAGGCTGTTCTCTCTTTGTTGATTTTCTGCCTAGAAGATCTATCCATTGAAGTCAATGGGGTGTTAAAATTTCTGACTATATGACTGCATTTCCATCAATCTATCCCTTTATGTCCATCAAGATTTGCTTCACATGTTCCTATGTTGAGTGTGTAAATGTTTACTAGGGTTATATCCTCTTGTTGGATTGCTCCCTCTATCATTATGTAGTGTTCTTCTTTGTCTCTTACTATAGCCTTCATTTTAAAATCTATTTTGTCAGATATAAGTACTGCTACCACAGCTTTTCCTCCCTTTCCATTTGCATGAAATATCTTTTCCCATCCCTTTGCGTTTAATCTGTGTGTTTCTTTTGATCTGGAATGGGTCTCTTGGAGGCAGCATATATATGGGTCTTGTTTTCTTATTCTTTGTCTTTTGGTTGGAGCGTTTAAGCCATTTACATTTAAGGTGATTATTGATATATGCGTATGTAGTGCCATTTTATTGTTAGACTATTTTCCTCTCTTTTTCTTTCTATTTTTTTCCTCTTCTTCTTAAAGCAAGCCCTTTAACATTTGTTGCAGTACTGGTTTGTTTTTAACAAACTTTTTTAGCTTTTTCTTGTCTAGGAAGCTCCTTATTTCTCCTTTGATTTTTAAATGATAGCCTTACTGGGTAAAGTAGCCTTGGTTTTAGGGCCTTGCTTTTCATCACCTTGAATATCCCAGGCTACTCACTTGTGGCCTAAAATGTTTCTGTTGAGAAATCAGATGACAGTCTAATTGGTGCTCCATTGTAGGTAACTACCTGCTTTTCTCTTGTAGTTTTTAGGATTCTCTCCTTGTCTTTAAGGCTTGACCTTTTCATTATGATGTGTTTCAGTGTAGGCTTCTTTGGGTCCAACTTGTTTGGGACTCTCTGAACTTCCTTGGCTTGTGTGTCTCTTTCTTTTACCAGATTAGGAAAGCTTTCTGTCATTATTTCTTCAAATAGATTCTTGATCCTTTGCACATTCTCTTCTTCTGGTATTCCTATGATGCAGATGTTGTTATGTTTCATGTTGTCCAAGATGTTTCTTTAGCTCTTCTCATTTAAAAAAACATTTTTTTTTGATGCTCTGCTTGGGTTGTTTTTTTTTTTTTCTACCTTGTCTTCCAAATCATTGATTCAGTCCTCTGCTTTATCTAACCTATGGTTTATTCCTTCCAGTGTATTATTTATTTCAGATATTGCATTCTTTATTCCTGACTGGTCCTTTTTTAATGGTCCCTATGTCTTTTTTCATGCTGTTGAGTATCCTTATAATCATTACTCCAAACTCTCTGATATGTACCTTGCCTCCATTTCATCTACTTCTCCTGGAAAATTCTCTTGTTCTTTCATTTTGGGTCTGTTTCTTTGTCTTCCAATTCTGGCTACGTCTTTGTATTTGTTTCTATGTCTTAGGTAGATATGCAAAGACTCTGGTGTAGGCCTTTGTCAAATGCTGTTGTGACTGGTCCTGGGCAACATGTTTGGACCTATCAGCGATCCACAGCTTGTGGCTTCTTCTGTTGGGCCTGGGTGTGAGCAGAAAGAATGAGGCTGCACACCAAGGTGGCTTTTATCAGCACCAGGCCAGGGGAGGGTCAGCTGAAATCTCTTTGTTCCCGGAGATCTGCCTTAATCATTAAACTAATCACTGATATAGCTTTAAGCTATACTCAGCACCAGGGCTTAAGCTCCACAGGGTGGGGAAGAATGATTCTTTTGGGCAGGGCTATTGATTCCCCTTAGGCTGATGCCACTTGGAGGGGAGTGCTCTGTCTGAGAAAGATGGCTTCTGCAGAATTGGGGACGACTCAGCTCACGGATACTAGCAGCTCTTTCTTCAGTTCACTCACCAGAGCCACCAACTCCAGGCTCTCCTCAAGCATTTCTAATCTACTCTTCCCTCCGTCTGCCAGAGCAGGGTAAGTGGCTTCATTCAATGCACAAATGAAGTTTTGTGCATTGGCCTTTTAAGAGGCTCTTTGAATTCCAGCTGCTGCTCTAACAGACAGAAACCCTGCTTCTTTTCACAGCTGGATGTTATCTGGGTACCTTTTGGACTCTGGTGCTATAGGCTGGGGAACCCAGCTTGGGGTTTAGACCCCACACTTCTCAGGGTGGTGGGCCCCGAGCCACTGAAATATCTTTCTAGCACTTTAGCATTCTCATGCCTCCTCTGCATTCCCTACCAGTCACACTGTGGTAATGTGGATTCTATTGTCTTTCCATGGTTATAAGATTTATCTCTAGATGGTATTCAGTTGGTTTTTCAAGATGATTTATCTACAGTTTAGTTATAATTCCAGTTTGGTCCTGGGAGGAGGTTAGTGTAGTGTCCACTTCCTCCTCTACCATCTTTAGTATCACAAGGGATTTTACCTTGATCTGGCAAGAGGTATTGCTTTGCAATATTTTAAAATTTATTATAAAATTTTGGAGGCTTTTGTTTTTAATGGTAACTCTTTAGCTGACATAGTATTTTCTCTCTTCTAGCACAACTTTTTTTCTCTCATTTTTATTCTCTGAATCACATTTATTTTCTGAGACTGCATCTCTATGAGTGTTACATAATTCTAATTTCTGCATTTTTCCCCATTTTCAGTCATAATGGACCCTTCAATTGTAACCTTATGGGAAATAAACTTCACAAGTCCATAAACCAGTTAGTCTTCATGATATTCTAAAGTAACACAGATATGGAAGCGAGAAAGGTGATAATCACAATAGTGCAGTTTGAGCTATTCTAGACTTTAAAGTACTTGGAGACACCAGAAGAAGGTCTCAATACAGAATGCCACTGATGTGACTTTACATGTGCTACACCGTTGCTCAGAGTTATGGGTTGATCCCATAACAATAGGGCCCTGTGCTTATGCAGAAAGCAGATATGAGATCTCAAAACCACTGAGCTGGAGTGCAGGAAAATTACATCAAGAGCTTGAATATTCCAAAGTACAAACTTTGATATGTTTCTATAATGTCAACAGAAATCTTGAATAGTGGGGAAGGCATTGTACTAATTGTAATGTTGGGAGAAAATCTAATACTGGAGTAAGCAAAAGGTGCTATGCAATGTTATTATAGTTCACAAAGATTCTTGAAAATATGCAGTTATGAATAAATAACTTACCAACATCGCTCTGAGAGGACCCAGGGCAATACTGAGTTATTATTTATTTAGAAATACCCTCAAGAACTGAGTAAAATATAAAAGCTAAGAGGATAGGGAAGATTCTGTACCATGGGAAAGAGATGGTATTAAATTATCCCTTCCCCTCATGTATTATAGTGTTTTGTGATTCTACCTGGTATATAAAAAGCTGATGCCTCATTGTATCATAAAAAATGGGCATAATTAAAGAAGTCTTTAAGGCATTTAATGATTACAAAACACTAAAATAAAAATTATTGGCTAGAACAGGCTTTCAAGATTTTGGTGGTCTTTTATGAGGTAAAAGAAGGCTAGCTGATATTTATTAAATACTTACCTTAAAAAGGCAACCACTTAAAGCCTCCTCAAATGGTACTACAGGCAAAGAGCAAATAAAGAAAACATTCATTCAATAAAATCTATGAAAATTTGGTAAGAAAGTTGAGGGTTTGGGGTATTTCCTCCAGCTCCCAATAGAAGGGTTTCTTCCCCCAAAAGAATAAGACTGAAGTATTTCTCACACTGCCTCTGGTGGTTGAAAAGTGGAGGCTCTCTTCCTCTTCACAGCTCTGATTCATGGGATAGAGTCTCTGCCTCCAGCACAGCTCACTGAGAATACTGGGACCATGATAATCCTTGCCCCATCTCATTGTTTTGTGTTTGGAGAAATAAGCCAAGAGAACCTCAGGCTGCTGCTTCTACCCACACCTCACAGTCTACCAAGCATTCAGCTCCTACAGCAGCAGTATCAGAAAGAAAGTTGCCTTTAACACCACTTCCAGCTCCATAACCTTAGAAATTTTGTCTGGGGGAAGAAGCAGTTGTAAAACCCATAGCTCTCAATCTCTTGCCAAATATATTGCCTTCAGTCACAAAAAAAGCATGGATAAATTTAAACCTAAAGAGTTCTCAAGAACAGTAGAGATTATGATGAAAGGTAATTAAGAGATGCCAGGTAAATTATTATGCCCCAGAACATTGTTGAAAATACTAGAGCAATAAATCATCAATTACTAGAATTCAACGACTAAGATCAATCTGTATACTGTCTACAGGAAATATACTTTAGACTCAAAGATACAAACAGAAGTAAAAGAATGGAAAAGATATATAATGCAAACATCAACCACAAGAAAGATGGAGTGACTCTATTGATAGGAAATAAAATGAAATTTAAAATAAAAAATATTGCTGGAGGTAAATGCAGATATTTTATGATGACTATATATACATATGCACACATATATGTATATATAGTAATATCAGGAAGATACATCAATCACATACACACACTCTCACAAACACACACATGAGGTATGTCTGGTAAAAGCCCAGCTATTGTTGATATGACAAGAACCATTGATATAACATTGACGTAACCTGGCAGCCAAGGAGAGTGGAATGGAATGTGAATGTGTAAACAATGACAACTTCACTGTACTATTCAGTGGGGGTGGTAGAGGCCATTGAGTGAGCATGTGTATTGGGTAGCATCGCATTCAAAATGACTGAGAAAGTAGAGCAATGAATCTGCATCAAAGTCTGCATTAAGCTTGAACATTCCTCCAAGGAAACTATTTGGATTATTCAGAAGACCATAGCTATGAGCAACTGCTGAATAGCAGCTTCATCACAAGAATAAACCCACTCATGCATCACATCGCATGCAGAATTTATTGGTGAAACATCAAATAACTCTGGTGACTCAGGCCTCCTACAACCTAGATACTGCAACGTCTGGCTTTTCCCAAAATCAAAATCACCTTTGAAAGGCAAGAGATTTCAGACCTTCAGTGAGATTCAGGAAAATATGACTGGACAGCTGATGGCAATGGTAAAACTGTGAGCTCCCAATGTGCCTACTTTGAAGGGGACTGAGGCATCATTGTCCTATGTGCAAAGTTTCTTATATCTTTTGTCTTCTTCAATAAATGTCTCTGTTTTTCATATTACATGCCTGGATACCTTCTGGATAGACCTCACTCATATATCTTAAATAAAGACCCAAAATACATGAGGCAAAAACTGACATAATTGAAGGAAGAAATTGAAATACAACAACAATATCTGGAGATATTAGTATCTATTTTCAATAATGGATAGAACAACTAGGCAGAAGATCAACACGGAAGTAGAAGACTTGAACAATACTAATTTTATGTAATGGACATTTATAGAAAACTCCACACTATATACATTCTTCTCAAGTATGCATGGGACATTCTCCAAAGTAAACTATATGGCAGGCCATAAAACAAATCTAATAAATTTTAAAGGATAAAAATAATACAAAGTATGTTCTGTAACCATAGCAAAATAAAATTAGAAATCAATTAAAAAATTGGTAAGTGTATAAATGCATGAAAATTAAACAACATACTCTCAAATAACCAATGAGTCAAAGATAAAAATCACAAGGAAAAACAGAAAACATTTTGAGATTAATGAAAGTGAAGACAAAAGCTAAAACAGAGCTTAGAAAGAAATTTTTCACTGTAAATGCACATATTAAAAAATACCTCAAATCAATAACCTTATCTTTCACCTTAAGACACTAGAAAAGTGAGAACAAATAAAACCTAATGCAAGCAGGTGTTAATTAAAACATAAATTAATAGCAATAGAGAAAATTAGTGAGACCAAAAACTGGTTTTTTGAAAAGGTCAATATAATTGACAAAACTTTAGGTAGATAAACCAAGGAAAAAAGAGAAAAGACCCCAGTTACTAGAATCAGAAATAAAACAGAGGACATTACTCCTTCCCTTACACATTTTTTTTAGAGAATCATAAAGTGACACTACAAACAGTTGTACACCAATAACTTAGATAAACTAAGAGAAACAGACAATACTCCTGAAAAGTACAAACTACTAAAACTGCCAAAAAATAGACAATCTGAATAAATCTACAAAATGAAAGGATTGAGTTGGTAATCAAAAATAACCCACAATCAATGGAAAACAGTATGGAATTTCCTCAGAAAACTAAAAATGGATCTGCCTTTTGGCCCAGCAATTCCACTGCTGGGACTATATCCTAAGAACTCTGAAACACCAATCCAAAAGAATCTATGCACCCCAATGTTCATAGCAGCACAATTTACAATAGCTAAGTGCTGGAAGCAACCTAGATGCCCATCAGTAAATGAGTGGATCAAAAAACTATGGTACATTTACACAATGGAATTCTATGCAGCAGAAAGAAAGAAGGAGCTCCTACCCTTTGCAACAGCATGGATGCAACTGGAAAGCATTATGCTAAGCGAAATAAGCCAGCAGGTGAAAGACAAATACTGTATGATCTCACCTTTAACAGGAACCTAAAGAACAAAACAAAGAAACAAGCAAAATATAACCAAAGACAGTGAAATAGAGAACAGGCTGACAGTGTTCAGAGGGGAGAGGGGAGGGAACTTCAGGGGAATTTCAGGGGAAAAGGGGAAGGGTTTACAGGAACAAGTATAAAGGACACATGAATAAAAACTAGGGGCAGATGGAAATGGAAGGGAGGTGGAGAGGGCTGGGTGGGTGGGCTGGGATGGGAGTAAAAGATAGAAAATTGTACTTGAACAATAACTAAAATAAAATTATTTAAAAAATAACCCACACTCTGCCCTGGCTGGCATAGCTCAGTGGATTGAGTGCGGGCTGTGAGCCAAAGCATTGCAGGTTCAATTCCCAGTCAGGGCACATGCCTGGGTTACAGGCCACGGCCCCCAGTATCCACACATTGATGTTTCTCTCTCTCTCTCTCTCTCTTTCTCCCTCCCTGCCCTCTCTAAAAACAAATAAATAAAATCTTAAAAAAAAATAACCCACAACCAAAACCTCAGGCCCAGATAGTCCCACTACTGCATTCAAAGAAACATTTAAAGAATGAATACCAGTTATACACCAACTCTTCCAAAAAGTAGAAGAGGAAAACTTTCCAACCCATTTTATGAGGTCAGTATTATCCTGATACCAAAACCAGACATAGACATCACAAGAAAAGAAAACTAAAGACCAATATACCTTATGAATATGTACACAGATATCCTCAACAAAATACTAGCAAACTGAATACAGCATCGTATAAAAAGAATTACACACCATGACCAAGTGGGATTTAACTCAAGATATGAGGTTGGTTTAACATCTGAAAGTTAATTGGCATGGTACATCATATCAATAGAATTTTTAAAAGCACATAATTATTTCAACAGTTGCAGAAAAAGCATTTGACAAAATCTAACATCCTTTCATGGTAAAAAAAAAAAGTACTTGATAAACTAGAAATAACAAGGAATTTTCTCAACATAATAAAGAACACATATAAAAATCCACAGCTAACATCATACTTAATGGTGAAAGATTGGATATGTTCTGCCTATGTCAGGAATAAGACAAGGATGTCTATCCTCACCACTTTTATTCAAGATTGTACTCGAGACTCTTACCAGGGCAATTAGGCAAGGAAAAGAAATAAAGACCTTTAGATTTGAAAGGCAGAAATACAACTATCTATATTTGCATTTGATGTGATCTTATATATATAATATCCTAAGGAATCTATTAAAAATAAACTATTACACTAATCTGCACGTTTCAGGATATGAGATCTATTATAAACATCAATTGTATTTCTATACACCTGAAATAAACTATCTGAAAATTAAATTAAGAAAACAATTCCACTTAAAATAACATCCTAAAAATAAAATGAACAAAAGAAATAAAAAGGTTATATGCTGAAAACTACAAAATGTTGTCGACAGGAATTAAAGATAAATAATTGGAAAACATCTGGTATTTATGGATTGGAAGACTTAATATTGTTAAGATGATAATATTCTTCAAAATGATCTAATGATCCAATACAATTCCAATCAGAATCCCAATTTACATCTTTGTAGACTACAATTGACAAGTTGATTCTGAAATTCATATAGAATTACTAGGGACACAGAATAGCAAAAACAATCTTTAAAAAAAAAAGAACAAAGTGGAAAGACTCACACTTCACAATTTCAAAACTTACTTCAAAGCAACATTAATTAAGCAAGTGTTGTATTAACACAAGAGTACACATGTAGACTAATGGAATAGAGATTAGTGTCCAGAAATAAATTCATACATCTATTACCAATTGATTTTCAAGAAGGGTGTCAAGATCATCCAATGAATAAAGCATAGTCTTTTCAACAATAATGCTAGAAACACCAAGTAATCATATGGGAAAGAATAAAGTTGGACCTTTGCATTATACCATATAGAAAAATTAAATCAAAATAGATAAAAGCCCTAAGTATAAGATCTAAAACTATAAAACTCTTAGAAGAAAATATAGGGAAACACCTACATGACCTTGGATTTGGCAAAGCATTCTTACATATGACACCAAAAACATGAGCCACAAAATAACAGACCAACTGGGTTTTATCAAAATTAAAAATTTTGTGCTTAAAAGGTCATTATCAAGAAAGCAACAACACACTCAATAGCGTGAAAGAAAATATTTACAAAGTGTGTATCTGATAAAAGACTTGTAGCCAGAATACATAAAGAACTCTTACAATTCAATAACAGTAAGACAAAGAACCTAATTTTTTAAATGGACAAAGTATCTGAATAGACATTTCTTCAGGGAAGAATGGCCAATAAGCACATGAAAAGATGCTCACTATCATTAATTGTCAGGGAAATGCAAATTAAGAGTACAAAATGAGATAACACATTACACCCACTAGCATGGCTAAAATCAAAAAGTCAGATAACAATTGATGGCAAAGATGTGGAGAAATTGGAACCCCTGAACATTGTCAATGAGAGTGTGAAATGAAGAAGCCTCTTTGGAAAATATTCTGAGTTATTTCATCTGTTAAACATAGAGTTACCATCCTCCCACTTCTAGGTATATACCCAAGAGAAATTAAAAAGTGTTCACACAAAATGTGAATGTTTATAGTAGTATTATTCCTCATAGCCAAAAGGTGGAAACAAGCCAAATGTCAAACAACATTTGAATGGATACATGGAGAATGGATGAACAGCTGTGCTATACCCAGACAACAGAATATTATTCATCCTGAAAAAAAGATTAAAGTACTTATACATGCTATAACATGGATGAATCTTGATAAAATTATGTGAAGCGAAGAACACACAGACAGAAACAACCACATAGTATGTGATTCTACTTATATGAAATGTCCAGAACAGGAAAATCTAGAGAGATAAAAAGTAGATTGCAGGTTGCTTAGAACTGGGGATTACTGAAAGGGAAACTGAGGGGTGATAACTAAAGGACACAGGGTTTCTTTTTGAGGTGATGGAAATGTTCTAAAATTGATCATTCTGATGGCTGCACATATCTGTAATACACTAGAAATTACTGAAGTTTACACTTTACTGAGGGAATTGTATGGTATATGAATTATATTTCAATAAAACTACTTTTTTAATAAAAACCTGTCATGGGCTTAACACAGAACTAAATATTTTATATAATAATATCTCATCTCTATGTTCCCATTTTGCAGGTGAGGAAATTGAAGCTTAACAGATTTAAGTAGCTATTCCCGGGTCCTGTTCCGAGGAAGTGTCAGAGCTGGCACTGGAGCAGAAATACTTATTCCCAAATCACTGTCAGATATAATATTTGTTGGATTTGATTAGGTAGTAAACTAACTGCTTTTCCATGTATTGTACCATTTAATACTTGAAACACCTGCTGAGATATAGATATCACTTATCTCACTTTAGAAATAAAGAAACTGATATTCAACCTAATGATGTAAACTGACAAAATTTAAAAGCCATTCTTTTTACTGAAAGTCCCATGCTTACTCCACCTCACCAGAGCTCAATGTCAGCTGCCTCCACAAAGGTCAGCAGAAAGTAGTCCACACCTACCCAGACATGTTGAGTGTAATACTCATATTAAATGGAGACTTTTAACTACATGCAAAAGGAAGGTAGGTCCAAGTCTAGAAAATACTTTTGCAGTTGAAACAATGTTATCAATGCATTACTTCAGTTTATTTATCATTTTTGGTCTTAGCTTAGACCACAAAAATGCAAGGACCACCCTTCTATAAGCCAAATTTTTCAATGCATTAATTTAATTCAAGAGTAATGTATTTTGAGCCTTCATTCTATCACCACTTATTTATTTAGCTGAATTGCAGACCAACTTAAAAAGTCCATTAATAGTGAAATAATCTTTTTCAGAAGGGCAATTGTACACAACGTGTCAGTACTTTTATAGAAAATAAAATGCCTATTAAGGAAATTTGTCTTCAGAGATTTCTGAAGTTCTGGCAATGCACATCTTTTGGCGGGATCCAACTTCCTTGAAGCTTTTGAGTTTTCCTAAGAACAACTCAAAGAACAATAAGCAGATCCTAAGATTGGGAAATTCAAAGCAGTAATGAGCAGAAGGAAGCTAACTCAGAGGGGTCTTCATTATCATATTATGCTCTCTCCTCCCTCCTCATCCTGAGAAATAACAAAAAGGCAGACAGATCACCTTCCAGGAAGAGAACCTGCATCTAAGAGCAGAGAAAGTTTAAATACCACTTGAATCTTCCTACAGTAGGGCTTGGGCTAGCACTTTTATTATTGTCCCAGGTTAGTTAGTGTTCAGAGTATAAAGAATTGATTTCTGTTTAAATATCATCTCTTTCTATAGAAGAGTATAAGAACTATATTTAAGGGCCACCCACAAGACAAATCTTTTTTTTTGACACTATGTGTGACCTGCAAGAGCAGATTTCATGGGAGCAGCTTTCCTTACATGTAAAATATGCTTTTTTAGATCATTGCTTCAACAAGGTACCTATTCTTAACATTCTTGGAATGCCGAATGTAATGTGATCTTCGGAGAAGAGGGGAGAAAAACCTCAGGAGAGCTGATTAAATACCTGTACAAGTATTGCTTGAGAGATTTAGGGTCATTTGGCGTTTTCCCAGGAAAGTCAATCCTTCAACTTCTGGCTTGTCAGATTTCCAACTTTAGACTCTCCCTCAATTCCAACTTATGCAAGGGTAAAAAATCTTTCAAACCCTAAAAGTATTCATAAAAAAAAGTCACCGCCAGTTAAATGAACCAAAACCCAAATGCCTGGGTTACCTGTTCTTCTGCCTTTCTCAGTATACTGATAAAAGAAGCAATCAGAGTTTTTTCTAGAGCAAAGGTACAATGCTTCTTGCAGTGCAAATGCCTGCTTCATTAGAGCCCACACGGAGTGCCCTTTACTAGAGACCTTTTGTTGGCTTCAGCTTCAGCCACAATTTTGAATAACTTTGAGAGAAAGGATGTGCTAGGAAGCATTTCAGGTATCCATTACTCTGAGACAAGACAGGAACCATTCTTGCTGGGCAAGGAGTGCCTGCAAACTCTAATAGTGAAAGAGAAACCTGCTTGGCTCATTTCCTCTCTCTCTTCCAGCTCTGTTTTCTGCAAATGTTTTAACATAGCTTATCTAGACAGCAGCTGATATAGGCCACTGATTCACTTTGGGTTGAAAAAATGATCTCTTGAGGATAACAATCTTAGTCTGTAATTGTGGAATTGTTACTCACTCTTCTCATAATACAAAAAAAAAATCAACAGAAACAAACATATGAATATAGTCAGTAAAAAACTTCAAAGATAGTCGATTTCTTTTACTTAAAAAAATTAACTTATTGATTCTTTTAGAGAGAGAGGAGGAGGAGAGGAAGAGAGAGAAACAAGGATTTGTTTTCCCACCTATTCTACATTCATTGGTGGATTCCTGTGTGAGTCCTGCCTGGGGAAGGAACCCCACAACCTTGGCATAGGGACAAAACTCTAACCAACTGAGCTACCTGTGCAGGGCAGTTTCTTTTAGTTTTAATTTTAGAGGATAAACATGACTTGATGATAGGGTGATGTAACTTTGAACTAATGGCTGTTGTCCTCCTAACCTTTCCAACTTTGGCTTTCCTCTAAATAAGAAGCTTATTATGACCTCGAATCTAAGCGTCATCTTCCAATCCAGCATTTATTTGTGCTAATGCTGATCTTTTAAAAATCTCCTTCTGCCATAGTCAAATTTATTGAGACAGAGAGTAGAATGGTGGCTGCTAGGGCCTGGGGGATAGGAGGTGATACAGTTATTACTTAAGGGGTGTAGTTTCAGGTTTGCAAGATGAAGTGGGTCCTGGAAATGGATGGTGGTGATGATTATACACAAAAAATGAATGTCCTTATGTACTTAATACCACTGGACAATATACTTAAAATGGTTAATATAGTAAATTATATGTTATCTGTATTTTACCAAAATAAAAAAAATAGAACAATATCTTCTAATTCCTATGCTTATGTTCCCCTGGGCTGCACAGGTTTTGTCAGATCATACACTTAACTGTTAGTTTCAATAACTTAAAGGAGCCATAAGATGGAAATGTTACAAAGGAAATTTCACCTCATGCTCTTTTGTTCTAAGAGACTTCCTCTGAGATAACATTCTGGCCTCTCCCCACTTTCTCATTCTTTCCTTTCCTTGAGAGGAAAGTGACTTGCCCTACTACCAAGCTCTCACCTGCTGTCTTATAACAGCCTGCCTGAAGGAGACTGCCATTGAAGGAAGTCTTTCTGTCCCTTCAGTACAGGTTTTGGGTTGTCCAGATCTTCCTGGAACTGGATGGGCTACTTTACTCCAGAAGTGTATTACAAAGCCAGTGCAGTGGTACCTTAAGCTATGGCTCTCAATCTTGTTTTCATTCATTTGTACAAATACTTATGGAGTCACTACATGTTCCAGTCACTCTTCTAAGTACCTGGGAAAACAGTAATAAAGCTATTACTTTTATTTCTGTCTGCCCAAATCCTGGGTCTTAATGCTTTGTTCAGGAAGGAGAGAGAACATTATGTATTGACCTGCTTAAACCTCTACAATTAATATATTCTTATTCTAATTAGCTCAATGTGGAATACATGTCGAATTCTCAGTATATGCTAAGCAAAAGTCAGACCTTCCTGACCATTTTCCTTTATAAATGTTGGCAAATGCAAGAAATATGGAAATTTAGGAAGGAAGGCTAAAGAATAACAAAAAAGAAAGCATAAGCTAAAATTAGGACAGAGTCAGATACTATAATGCTTAGAGGTTAGCACTGACAGGAATCAAAATAAAGTGGGTAAGATTAGCCATCTGCAAAATCATCACAGGAAATAAGTCACCCAAAAGATGATTCATGAACATGTTGCTGGCAATTTGAGGGTGCATTCTAAGTCGCACCAGGGGTCTAGAATGCTTCCCTGAAAGGGAAGTCATCAATTTAAAATGTAAGTGGTAGAAGATTAGTAGTAATTTAAGAAATTGCAAACTGTCATAAGGAAATGATAGAGGTTTTAAATGACAGATAAAGAATATAGAAAATGAATAGTATAGTAGAATTTGTCAGTGTGTCCTTACAACTTCTAGGGAAGGAAACATGATGCTATCAAAGATTACTGGGGGTCATCTCAGACAGAAATAGTCCTAGAACTGACAGAAGCTATTCATCTTGTTCAGCAGTTGGGTAGCCCCTCATTATTACCAGGTCTATCTATTCTTATTCTATGTTTACTAATCACCTGTTGACCCAATTGATCACCAAGCATCAACTCCCACCTCAGTGGTCACGTCATCATGTTCAAATGCTCACTAATAATCACATTATTAGATATAATTCCTAAGGTAAATAAATGAATGATATGCTCATTTCCAAACCACTCTTAGTGAGTTGGATCAAGGGAATTGATCCTCTAGAACCATGTTTATTTCAGATAACTAACAAAATTAATGTATGTTCTATAAGTGTTGCTGTCATTCAGGTTCAGTTATATCAAAACGTGGGGTATAAATGACTAGTTTGTCTCTGTAATTCTTTTTTAAATTCCCTCAACTTCTTTCATTTCCCATTCACTCAGGCTCAAAAATATTAAAACTCTTTAAAAATCCTTAACTACATCATATTTTAACACTAAATATATCCAATGGATTTTTCTTTCTCATAATTTTTTCCACCTCAATCTAGGCCTTCAGGACATTATAATTATGTGGTGACAAAATTTTTAAAATACTAATTGGTGTGATTACCCATGCCCATCCTAATCCCACCTGTCATTCATTTTTTCCCTAAGAGCCCCCTTCTAGATGAGTTAGACAGGAGACACCATGGTCACTGTGGAACTCACCAAAGAACCAGTTAAAAACAAAAGGCAGGAAAGACAGAAAATGCTTGATTCTTAAGTTCAAAATCCTTTGGTCTTAAGGTAATACTCAAAGATGCAGCTTCATGTATATAACTCCCATACACAGACTAAAAGAAAAAAACTAAAACACAAACAAACAAAACTCAAGCCAAAAAGGAAGGAAATGAGGTGAGAGGTTGGCAGAGAAAAAGAAACAGGTTAAACATGAGTGTGATGAATCCTGAGAGAGGACATAATAAATCCTCTTAGTTAAGTTTGGGGATCCGATGGGTAGACAGTGGGGCTGAGAGACAGAAGACAGCATACCTGGGAGAGAACTCCCCTTTTCCTACCCCACTGTCTTGCCATCATTGAGAACAAGCTGCAAGGTCAAACTGGTGGTGAGACTCATATGTGGGTAACAGCTGGAGACAATCCACCTAGTGCCTTATGGGCTGGAGTGGTGTAGATAATGTCTGAATGCTCTCTCGTGGCCTTCCAGTTCTGGAGACTGGAGTTACCTAAGAGAGGCATCTGCAAGGGCTCTCACAGTCAGAATGAGGGAGCTTCTCATAAGGAGGAACTCCGTGTGGACAAACTGAGCTCCCAATGACCTTCCACACATTGTCTGAGAGGACAGATGAGACAAGTGACATTGAGAATAGACTCCAACGTAGTGAGGAGAAGGTTAAACTGAATGTCTCTCACATCTGCCTTCTAATTCCTTCCACCCCCTCCTGAAATGATGGAGGTTCAATGAGAAAACACAGGATTGGACTTATTTTACCTGGAAGTGACTAGAATAAATTTTCTTCAGTAAGTAGAATGGAGACTTAGCACCAGAAATTGAAGTGCATTGTAGAAAATGAGAACAGTTACAGGGTTTGTTAATGTTGTTACACACTTGACTAGGACCTTTAAAATTTATACCTGCTACTGTTATCTTACTAAAATACACATTTTAATAAGCTTCCTGCATCTATCTTACGTACCGCTGCCAAATTAATCTTCCTAAATACCTACTTTAACAGTGCATTCGATGGCTTCCTGTTGCTTTCAGGATAAAGTCCAAACTCTTCATCCCTGAAGCATTGTGCAAGGCCCTACACCATCTGCTCCCCAGCTACCTTTTAACATTTACCTTCTGCCATTTTCAATAGGAATCCTTTGCTTCTAGACAGCCATCCTCCTGACTTCCAGCTTCTCTGCCTTTGTTCATCAACTTCTCTAGTCAGCTTCACCGTATCTGAAGTGCTCTCCTTGCTTCTTTTCATTCTCTTACATAAATCTCAACTTACCTGTCATTTGCTTAACAAATTGTTTTTAACGTCCATGCTTGTAGTTCTTAAAATACATCTATCCATTTTTATTCCGCTATATCATAAGAAAAACAGTGAGGAGTTGACAGGGGAAATGAGAAGAAAGGCTGATTACCTGAGATGGGGCTGTCAGGGAAGGCTCTGTAAAAAGTGTGCACATGTGGTGGACCATGAAGATTTAGATATACAGACATGGAGAAGACACTAGAAAAAGACTCTAAGAGAGATAAAACTGTGAGCAAGGAAATTACCCATACTTTTTGGTATTGCTAAATTGTTGGATCAAGCATAAATTGAGTTCATTTTCTTAACTCCTAAATTATTTGTTGTCTCTACCAGTTTCTTTTGTATGTAGCTGATATCTATAGCTATACCATATAATCTCTCTGTATATACTACTTTACGTGTTATCTATCAACCTACCTATTGGAATGGTTCATGTATATGACTTGCCTTCAAGTAGAAAAACATTACCTGGGTGTGAGTGGCATGTCTTAAAAAGAACAGATATTTTTTTTACTGAATAGCACCAATTTTATTAATGGCAACATATGGAAAGTTAAGGGAATAGATTGTAGATCTGAGCACTGACTCCTCTCTGAAGATGATTGTCACTTATTTAGTGTTTCTAGGAAATGAAATATATAAGGTGACAGATATACAGATACTTAGAGTTAATGGTGATTAAAGAATCTGGATATAATAAAAGCAACTAGAAAGAAGATAGTAGACATGAAAGAGAGAACAAGATAATCCAACAAAAGGGTAACTGGTTTTTCTGATACAAAGAACTAAAATAAAATAAGATGGTTCAAGCACATACAAATCAGAACTATATGTTCCATTACTCAAAGAAGGCTGTGATCCCAATACTACTGCTGAAAGAGCCAGTTCTAGGCAGGAAGTTGAACTTCTAACATAACAAACTGGAGAATTGAATTTTTTCATAGAAAAAGTGTTTAAATTCAGTTAAATTTTTTAAAATTAATTCAAATAATTTTTTAGTTAAATAGGCTTTGGTGAGCTGGTTTAGATACAGAGGCAATGTTTTCATATTTTTTCACATGCAAATGAATTCTGAGTGACAAAGACCTAACTTAGATATAAACTTCTAGGACATATATTAGTTTTTAACTTGGAAACTATCTTTATTTTTTGTAATAGTTTCAAAGCCAAGCATAAAACTAAACTCAGAACAGAATTCTAGTAATACCTGTTGGAAAAATAATAAATGGATGCAGTTACTTAAATCTGTATTCACTGGGTAAGAAGAGTAATAGTTTGTGTACTGGATGGAAAATGCTCCCAATCTTCAAGCAATAATTTTGAGGAGTCACAAGCACAAAATAGTTAGTACACACTAAAAATGATAATAAATCTTATCACTGCAGAGCAGAGATGGTGGTTCAGCATGTAATTATGTCCTCTTGGAGCCAAAAATGGTACATAGCTTTGACATGGATCAGCAAAGTGGAAGGAAAGCTTCAAAGGACCTTGAAAGTGAAATGGACCTCTGATTCTTCAACTTTTTGGGAAACATATGTATATAACAATTTTCACTCTTAAATCACATTTGATTATCCATTCATTCATTCATTTTTATTCATTTATTATTTGTTTATTCAGCTATCATATTAGTTTTCTACCTCTATGCTAATCAATACAACAAATTTAGCCACTCAATACAACAAAAATATATTATTTTACAGTTACATAGGTCAGAGGTACAGAAAATCAGTGTATCGCCAGCTTGACTCTTATCTAGAAGCTCAGAAACGCATCCACTTGTGAGCCCATTTGGGGTGTTGGCAGAATCTAGTTCCTTAGAGATAATTAGATGAGGTCCTCATTTCCATTTTGGCTGCCAGCTGGAGGCTGCCCTTAGCTCTTAAATGCCTCTCTCTGGTCCTTGCATATGAGCTTCTACATGTAAGAGCCAACAACAAGACATTAATATGTTTTATACTTGGAATCTGACTTCCTATTATTAAAATAATTCAGGACAAAGCCCACACTTTCTTAAGGTCCATAACTTTCATTCTATCTGCAAAGTCCCTTTTGCCATGAAATATAACACATTCACAGGATCCAGGTTTCTTGGCATGCACTTCTTTGGTGGGCCACTCTGTATACTACAGCCAACTATAATTATTGTTATTACAGACTTTTAATTTTAATTAAATTCTTTACTCAGTAAATAGAAAGGGAAAAAAAGCTGGCCATTAACCTTCTTGAAGTCCTGCCAAGAAGTAATCTCTTAGTCACATGTTTCATGAATAACCTCATTTTTTAGCCTAAAAAAATCATTTCCAATGTTAACTATATTAGTGGTTCTCTACTGGTTACTTTACAAATCATCAAACTGCATTTTTTAAAATTGTGAAATCATGAATAGCATGCAGAAACTAAACACAAATAAACAGCAAGGATATGACCTGTGTAACTAACTTATTGCTAAATCTTCTACCACATAGGGAAATGAGAATTCTCACACACTCCTGCTAAGAGGTAAATTTCTGGATGGTGATCTGGCAACTTATAGAAAAAGTGTTAAAATGTCAGTATTCTTTGATACGCACATTGCCCTTCTAGGAATTTCTTTTAAAGATATAATAATGGATGTGGATAGAGCTTTCACTACAAATATATTTAATATAGCATGACATATGGTAATAAAGGATTAATATAATCTGAATATACAATAAGAAAACAATTAAATAAATTATACTTCTTTCATACCATGATATAATACTTTATGATAAAACTTCTAGACAGGCTTGGAGAGCTGCCTGGTAGGAAATCAGTGTCCCCAAGTCAGAGCCAAACCTGGGAAAGCTAGAAAGGGCTCAGATTTTTCCATGCCAAATAAACGCAAGAACAAAAGAAACATCTCTATTTTGATTTCAGGCCAAGTCCCAGCATAGAGGAGGGAGCTTAATTTCCCCTGTCCCTGGGTGCAACATAAATGTGGAGAAAGACCTTAGACTACAAGAAGTTTCCATAACTTCAGAACAACACAAGCAACCTGCCCACAGTTCCTAAGAGACAGCCAGACCTGCAGAGACCAAGCAGTCAAGACTCCTACATGGACTAGTGACTGAGAACCTGGCACATGGGAGTGCAAATTTATGCAAGCTCCCTGGAACCTTTAGATGCAACACTAGGACAGGGGTAATCGTGAACTGACCAAGATTAGTTTCTGCTACCAGTATACTGAAAATTAGAAATAAAAGTTTTGGTGAATTATGGAAAACAAAATTACATTTCTTGCATATCAGAGATTCCTACATATAACATGAACAGAGAAAGGATTGGAAGTAGATACTCCATATTAGTAATAATAGCTATGTCTCCAGGCATTAACCATTATGAGTGATCTTAGCTTAATTCTTTGAGATTTTCTTTAATTTCCATTTGTTAAAATAATGGAATATGTCTCTTTAAAAAAGATTTTATTTCTTTATTTATTTAGAGAGAGGGGAAGGGAGAGAGAAAGAGAGGGAGAGAAACATTGATGGGCAAGAGATACATCAGTTGGTTGTCTCTCGCATGCTCCCCACCAGGGACCTGGCCTACAACCTAGGCATGAGTCCTAACTGGGAATTGAACCTCCGACCTTTTGGTTTGTAGGACAATGCTCAACCCACTGACTCACACCAGCCAGGGTGGAGTAGTTATGTATCTTAAACGTGGAAGAAATATTACCATTATTTAATTTCTGTTACCAACTCTAATTCAGACTCTAATTACCAACTATGTCTGAAAGGTATTAATTCTACCTCAGTTACTCTTGAGCACCCTCTTCCGTTTAATCAAGCTTCTGATTCTTATGCTGTGTGTGGGTGTGTGGGGAGAGGAAGGTCCCTTTTATTACCCGTTGTTTGTTTACATCAGTTCCTACAGGGGAACCCATCATTACTCACCCCATGGTCCCTTTGGCGTATGATTTTTCATAGTATTTGCTTACAGTCCTTTTTATTTCAGTAAGAATTGTAGTAATTTCCCCCATTTTCATCCTAATTTTAGTAATTTGAATCTTTTGTCAATTCTGTTAACTTGTCTATTTTGGCTTTGTTGATTTTCTCGAGTTCACTCATTTCTGCTCTAATGTTTATTATTTTCTTCCATGCACTCATTTTGGGTTTAGTTTTCTTTTTCTAGTTTTTTAAGGTAGAAGTTTAGCTTATTGATTTGAAATTTTTTAAGTACAGGTGTTTACTGCTATAAATTTCCTTTTAAGCACTGTTTTAGCTGCATGCCATAAATTTTGGTTGTTGTGATTTAATTTTTGCCATCTAAAGATATTTTCTGATTTTCTACGTCATTTCTTCCTTTACTCATTGCTTAACACATCTTGTTTAGTTTTCACATATTTAAATGTTTAAGATTTCCTTCTGTTATTAATTTTGGATATAATCCTACTGTTATTGGAGAACATATTTTGTATGACTTCAACATTTAAAATGCAGTGAGGCTCATTTTATGGCCTCACATAGCGTCCACCCTGGAGAGCATTGCATGTGCTCTAGAGAAGAGTGCGTAGTTCGCTGTAGTTGAGTGGAATGGCCCATCATTGTCTTTTAGGTCTTTGTTCTCTTATTTCTCTACTATTGGCTACATTTTAAAAAAACAGATTATTGAGGCATATTTTCTGTACAAAAGATTGTATATATTTTGTGTACATAATTTGATGAGTTTGGACTTAGGCGTGTACCAGTGAAACTATCACCACAATCATGCCTACTTTTGTATTAAGTAGACATTTGTTTAGTGTACTATTTTTATTCCATTTCTATTTATTTTACAATACATTTTTAAAGTTATTTTCATAGTGGTTGCTTCGGGGATTACAGTTAGTATCCTATTTTAAAACAACTTAGTCTGGTTTAATACTAACTCAATGTCAGTAGAATATAGAAACTTGCTCCGATACAGCTACATTCCTTTCCCCCTCCTTTGTGCTATAACCGACATATAGCTTACTTCTTCACACATTATAAGTTCATCAGCCTAGTTTTGTTTATACAGTTTTCTTTTGAATCAGATAGAAGAAAAGAGTTACACAAAGTACATTTATATTGTCTTTTATATTTATCTATGCAGTTACCTTTACTGATGTTACATTTCTACATGTAGATTAAAGTAACTGTTTAGTGCCCTTTCTTTTCTGCTTGAATGAATTTCTTTAATATTGAAGAGTAGGAATTTGCTAGCAACAAATTCTCACTTTTCTATTGCCTAAGGATGTCTTAATTTCTCCTTTATTTTTTATGGATATTTTTGAAGGATATAGAATTAACAATTGATAGGCTTTTTCTTTCAGCACTTAAAACTTTATTTTATTTTATTATCATTATTATGTTTTTCTCATGAGAAGGCAGATGTAATTTCATCGGGAATCCTTTGTATACCATGAGTTATTTTTGCTTTACTGCTTTCAAAATTCTTTTATTTCAACAATTTGATTATAACATGTTTATATATGTATCTTATTGAACTTATCTAGTTGGAATTCATTGAGTTTCATGGATGTGATGATTAATTTTTAAATCAAATTTGGGAAGTTTCCAGCCATTGCTTCTTCAAATATTCTTTCAGCCCCTTTTTGTCTCTCTTCTCCTTCTGGAATTCCCAGTATGCATTTTTGGCCCAGTTCTTGCTATGTCACATGTCTTTGTGTTCTGTTTATTTTTCTTTGTTCTTTTTTCTCTCTGTTCCTCAGAGTGTACAGTTTAATTGACCTATCCTGAAGTTTTCTTATTCTTTCTTTTGACAGTTTAAATTTGCTGTTGAGCCCCGCTAGTAAACATTTCACATTGTTTATTATACTTTCCAGTTCTAGAACTTGTATTTAGTTTTAAAAAACAATTCCTACCTTTTTATTGATATTCTCTAAATATTGACACACAGTTGTCATGCTTTTGATTCTTTAGGTATTGTGTTCTTTAGTTCTTTGAACACACCGCATCTGATTTAAACTTTTTGTCTTGGACCTCTCAGGGACAGTTTCATTGACTGCTCCATTTCCTGTGTGGTCACACCTTCCTGTTTTTTGGCATGTCTTATAATTTTTTTCAAAACTGGAAATTCTAGATAATATAATGTGGTAACTCTAGAAATAAGATACCCCCAAGGGTTTATTGCATTTCTTGGGTTGTTGTTTTTTGTATTGTTTGTTTAGTGACTTTCTTGAACTGATTTGTAAAGTCTTTATTCCCTGTAGGGTGCAGCCATGGAAGTTTCTGCTTGGTTAGTTCAGTGCTCAGCTAATGTTAGTCATACACTTTCTTTTTTTTTTGTAATTTATTTTATTTTAATTGTTGTTGCAGTACAATTTTCTTTTACTCCCATCCCAACCCACCCACCCAGCCTTCTCCACCTCCCTCCCATTTCCACCTGCCCCTAGTTTTTATTCATGTGTCCTTTATACTTGTTCCTGTAAACCCTTCCCCTTTTCCCCTGAAATTCCCTCCCCTCTCCCCTCTGAACACTGTCAGCCTGTTCTCTATTTCACTGTCTTTGGTTATATTTTGCTTGTTTCTTTGTTTTGTTCTTTAGGTTCCTATTAAAGGTGAGATCATATGGTATTTGTCTTTCACTGCCTGGCTTATTTCACTTAGCGTAGTACTCTCTAGTTCCATCCATGCTGTCATAAAGGGTAGGAGCTCTTTCTTTCTTTCTGCTACATAGAATTCCATCGTGTAAATGTACCATAGTTTTTTGATCCATTCATTTACTGATGGGCATCTAGGTTGCTTCCAACACTTGGCTATTGTAAATTGTGCTGCTATGAACTTTGGGGTGCACAGGTTCTTTTGGATTGGTGTTTCAGAGTTCTTAGGATATAATCCTAACAGTGGAATTACTGGGTCAAAAGGCAGATCCATTTTTAGTTTTCTGAGAAAATTCCATATTTTTTTCCATAGTGGTTGTACCAGGCTGCAATCCCACCAACAGTGTACTAGGCTTCCCTTTTCTCCACATCCTCTCCAACACTTGTTTGTTGATTTCTTTATGTTGGCCATTCTGACTGGTGTGAAGTGGTATCTCATTGTAGTTTTTGCTTGCATCTCTCTGATGGCTAGTGATGCTGAGCATCTTTTCATGTGTCTCTGGATCCTCTGTGTGTCCTCCTTGGTAAAGTGTCTGTTCAAGTCTTTTCCCCATTTTTTAATTGGGTTGCTTGTCTTTGTAGAGTGGAGTCGTGTAAGTTATTTATATATTTTGGAGATTAAACCCTTGTATGAGGTATCATTGGCAAATATGTTTTCCCATACAGTTGGTTCTCTTTTTATTTTAATACTGTTTTCTTGAGCTGTGAAGAAGCTTTTATTTGGATGAGATCCCATTTGTTTATTCTTTCCTTTATGTCCCTTGCTCTGGGGGACATATCAGTAAAAATGTTGCTGGGTGAAATATCTGAGATTTTCCTGCCTATGTTCTCCTCTAGGACTTTAATGGTGACATGGCTTATATTTAAGTCTTTTATCCACTTTGAATTTATTTTTGTGTATGGTGTAAGTTGGTGCTTGGGTTTCATTTTTTTGCACGTAGCTGTCCAGTTCTCCCAACACCATTTGTTGAAGAGACTGTTTTTACTCCATTTTATGTTGCTGCCCCCTTTGTCGAATATTAATTGACCATAGAGACTTGGCTCTCTGTTCTGTTCCATTGGTCCATGTGCCTGTTTTTACGCCAGTACCAGGCTGTTTTGATTACAGTGGGCTTGTAATACGTTCATACACTTTCTTAAGCAGCTTGAACTAATACATTTTTTGTTTTTTCATGAAAAGTTCTATGTGTATATCAGAGAATAGCTTCAACACTCTAGCAGTTTAAAATTGCACCTTAGAGTTCATCTTCTGCTTGTGCAGGGCATCAAGGTCAGCCAGAGGTCAGAGATTAGAGTTCTCTTAGAACCTTCCTAAATGTACACACAGCCCCACCCATGTGTGTGACCTCCATGGTCTGTAGGAACATAACAAAGCTTGTCAAAGTCCCTTGTGAGCCTCTCAACCCCTTTTTAACTTTTTGGCTATCTCTTGTTTGACCCAGTTGATGTCACAACATCAGATAGAGGTAATATTAAAAAATTGCTGCTGTTTATTTTTGGAAAATACTCTCTGGGTCCTGATTTGAGTCAAATAATGACAACAGCCTGTAAGTGGGTCTTTTTCTAGAGAGCTGAAACAAGTCAAATAATGACAAAGCCACGGAAATTAGATTTTATGAGGGACTTTAACCTTGTCTGCTTCCTCTGGGGGCTGCAAGACAGTTAGTTTTCAAGGATACTGTAGAGTGTAGAGACAAATGAGGGTAGGTCAAGTTTAAAAACCACCAATTTTTCTGTTCTTAACATAGTTTTGCAGATTTACTTTAAAAAACAAGCCTCAGATAATTACAAGCCTTTGGTGAATTTCCAGCATTCCAAAAAAGTTGATTTGGACAAGTTTTTCCCTTGTATGTATTACATTAATGGAGGGGTGGATATGTGGAGGTCCTCACTCTACCATTTCAGAAGTTCCCTCCCCATGGTCTCGTTGGATCCTGTAGCACTTTCTTTTAAGGGTACCTGAGATTTGCTTTAATCAGGTTTAGTAAAACATACAGGCATGAAAATGCCTGTCATAAAGGAAGAAGTTTATACTTGCTGTCCCCTAGAAGCAGGAGGCACAGCATGCCATGCAGGGCCACATGAGAAAAACCAGGATTGTTTAGGAGGCAGACAGACTGAGGGAAAGACGTGATCAAGAGCCTTTCCAGATTTCCCTCGAAGGAACAAGTGAGACAGTGTAAACTGGGTTAGTTTGAATAATATCAGGGCTCTGGGGAAGAGGGGTTACCCCAGTTTTCTGGTGCCTGGCCCTGAAATGAGTAAGGAATAAGGCAAGAAAATTGTGGCCTAGCATGTAAAAACCTGATAAAGGAGGTGGTTGGGGTAAGGCCTGTTTATTGTTGGTTTGCATATGAAACATGTGCTCCCAGGTAAGTGTTTACTATCTCTAGGAATTGGTTAGTCCTGGGAGGGGCAGTCCCTACAGGGTCAACAATGCTCCACAATGTATAAGTATTAAAATGTAGAACAAAAGATATGGTTAATACATTCTGTGTAGTTTCCAGATGACTACTGAGAAATAAAAGTCTATGGTCATCCGTCCCAAAATGTATCACACAGCTTCTCTGGGATTCTATTACCTCCTCAGGAGGGTCACCAGGGGATAAGGGTCACTTGTTTCTTATGACCCCTGGGCATAATTTTTCCTACTCTGGGGGACACCCCACCCTCCCTCTCTAGAGTGCAGGCATTTCCCTCTAACCCAGCCTTCCCAGGTGAGCTGTCTCAAAATATTTGTTGACTCAAATTATCCTGAATCACTGACAATTTTTAAAACAATTTACCCTTTTTTAAGGACAGATTAATTTTAATCTGCTAGGACATGAAGGGAAAAATTTTTATATCATTCTTCAGCTGCTGAAAAAAAGAGGAAGAAAAAATAGATAGAACAGTTCCGTTTCTAAATTTAAAATGTGACCACTTATATCCTGTCACAGATATACATACATGGCATTTACATATAACTTTGACATTAGATAAATACAAAAATATATAGTTATTTAAATATCATTAGCCTTTCCTTAAGGCCTTCCTCAATTGCCACCATTTAGTTTCTAATCATTCTGTCCTCTCTCCACTAATTTTAATTTCTCCTTTTTGTTTAATAATGCTTGTCCATGCTTCTCTTATATCACTTTTCTGAATTACTACTATTTATATCTGCATGTGCCTTCCATTAGAATGTTCATTTTTATGTGAAAGCCCAGCATTTGCACATATTTGTAGTAGAAACTAAAAAGCAAAGTGATCAGTGCTGGCTGGTGTGACTCAGTGAACTGAGTGCTAGCCTGTGAACTAAAATGTTGCTGGTTTGATTCCCAGTCAGGGCACATGCCTGGGTTGTGGTTGCAGGCCAGGTCCCCAGTATGGGGCTGGCAAGAGGCAACCACACATTGCTGTTTCTCTCATTCTCTTTCTCCCTTCCTTCCCCTCTCTCTAAAAGATAAATAAATAAAATCTTTTTAAAAAAAAGAATGGAGTCGCCCTGACTGGTATAGCTCAGTGGATTGAGCGC
Source organism: Tonatia bakeri (assembly GCA_004024845.1). NCBI lineage: Eukaryota > Metazoa > Chordata > Mammalia > Chiroptera > Phyllostomidae > Tonatia > Tonatia bakeri. Next base: position 46,319 of record PVIA01009315.1, read on the forward strand.
GGGCTGCGTACCAGGCATCGCAGGTTCGATTCCCAATCAGGGCACATGCCTAGGTTGCGGGCCATGTCCCCCAGCAACTGCACATTGATGTTTCTCTCTCTCTCTCTCTCTCCCTCCCTTCCCTGTCTAAAAATAAATAAATAAAATTAAAAAAAAAAGAATTAAAGAAGTAAAAATTAAAAAAAAAGAATGAAGTCTAGGGAGACAGTTTTCTTATTTAAAAAAATTAAAAGGCGATCAATAGACATGATCACCTTCACAAAGTAATAACATTCAATAATAAGTAAGAAGTGGCCTCTTTGACTATCTTGTGGTTCTTTTGATCATTCCAAAAGTTTTAAAAAGATAAAAGTCTGTCCCTCTGAAGAAAGCATATGATTAAAAAAAGAACATTCAATAGTAGAGTTGGTTATAACCACTCCTGGAAATGAGGCCTGAATCTTGTTATGCATACTATGGAGAAAGTTCTTGGAGGAGGAGAGAAAACAGGAGATGATAAAGAACTGTGGCAGCAGACTAGAAAAAAACTAGAAGTATGAGTAAGTACATATATGAAGCAGTGGCTTTGTGGTCTTCTGTGACCCATTCCTGAAACAGGCCTTGAAAATGTACTTGTCTTGAAGGAGACATCATTTTGTAGCTGAGAGCAAACACATGATTCCAAACTCAGCTCCTAGGAGGAGACGAAGATGCGCACCGCCCCCCTACCCTCCCCCTACTTGCCCCCGCCCTCTCTGATCCTTGGAGTCTGGGCCTATCTCAGTAATGAAGAATATGACTTGCAATTGCAAAAGATTACTTAAAATAGAAATGTGTCTTTTATAGATGTGGTAATTGTGGAAGCCAGGCTTAATCTCTTTTTAATATTTAAACTAAACAAAACCTTCTCTTTGGAAACATACCACACTTAGAAAATTTTCTCCACACTAGAGTGGACTCTTATTTCACATACAAGTTCTACTGGTTTGCAGCTTTGATTGAGTGGAGAGGAATAGATTCTGAGTTAGGTTATAAAGGTTGAAGAACAATGTAAGGAATAGCCAAAGTGGATTAAGAATTCTGTGCCATTCTCTTTAAGCCTGGGTTTTTTAGTTTTGATTAAAAAGATCACAGAGAGGGAATTACTTAGATCCCTTCCTAAGGTGCTTGTTGGCTTAAGAGAGCAAACTGATAAAACAAGTAGTATTAACTACAGTCCATTTCTGTTATGTGGCCCATGTCCCTTTGGCTGAATGATAAGGCCATCTTTGGTTACACAGATCACTGGTTAGATTTTTCACATATACAGTAGTTCTCCATTATTTGTGGTTTTGCTGGCCATGGTTTCAGTTACCCATGGTTAACTGTGGCCTGAAAATATTAAATTGAAAATTTCAGAAATAAACTGTTAGTAAGTTTTAAGTTGCATGCCATTCTGATGAACTATTACACCATCTCCCTCGGTTTCACTCGAGACATGAATCATCCCTTTGCCCAATGTGCCCCTACTGTATGCACTACCCACCCCTTAGTCACTTAATATCCTTCTTGGCTATCAGATCCCTTGTTAAGATATCAAAGTGCTTGTGTTCAAGTAACTCTTATTTTCCTTAATAATGATCTCAAAGCCATTCAAGTAATGTTTCGTGCAGGACACTGTTATAATTATTCTAATTTATTATTAGTTATTGTGATTAATCTCTTACACTCAATTTATAAATTAAGCTTTATCATAGGTAAGTTTGTATAGGAGAAAACATAGTCTACATACTGTTCACTACTATCCTTGGTTTCAGACATCCATTGGGTGTCTTGGAATACATCTCCAATGAGTAAGATATAACTACTATAAGAAAAAACAAGAACAGGATGTGTCTAATTGTGATCTTTCTTTATACATATAACTCAGTGAAATAATGGCATAATTATGTATACATTATCTCTAATTTCTTGGTATAAATTGGGAAAAATTTGGGAAAATTTTAAAAATATATTTATACCAAGGCAAAGTAAAGTTTACAATCATTAAATTTTGACTGCCATTGTTAGCGGTGAAATGACACCAGCATGTTTACTTGAGTTCTGGCTAAGAAAGAATTTAGAGACACAACTCAAATACAAGCAAGAGTTTATTTAGAAAGTCTCAGAAGTAAAAGAAGTGAGCCAGCTGGGCTGCATGGACTCAGGAATAAAAGTTACAGAGGCAAAAGAAGGGTCCTTGAAGTTTAGGAGGAAAAAAAAAAGCAAGGATATGAGCACCTGGGAAAAAGAAGAGGGGGAAATGCTCAGACGTGTGAGTGAGGCAGGAGGAGGGGAGGGGAGGGGGGGGGAGAAAGAGAGGGGGAGAGGAGACTTTCAGTGTCCTTGGTTGAGGATTTTTAGTTCGGGGAGGATCTCAGTAGAATTTTCATCAACTTTTCAGATGGGCATTTTCAGGGTCATGGTCTCTATTAAATGGTCAGTTCCAGGGCAGGGGTCATTATTTACTGTAGGTGGTCCTGATGTCAACCAGGCACCACCCCAGCTGGCCTTGCTGCTTTTCTGGACCAGTAGCTGAAACACAATCGAGGCCTAGATGTATCTCCAGGACTTAATGGTTAAGGGAATGGTCATGTGAGGGCTTATATGGGGGTTGTATGAGGCTACTCCCCAGCCCTCTTTTCCTCCTCTAAGAAGGTCTACCACATGATTGCAACATACCAGGGAAGGAAAGGTCAGGGGAAGTTCTGAACCACATTACCAGAGATATGTAAGGTCAGGAGGTCTAAACTGCATGACTAGTCATATGCTAGGGAAGGAACGTTCACCCTGAGGGTGAGGTCCTATCCTTCAGTTGTCTGTTGCTAGGCATCCAGGGCTTTCCTCCCTGGTGACATTACATACCTGGCTGATTGGTCCTACTCTGCACATGCCTATGTAACTGCCTACTGTGCCAACAGTACAGTTAATATAAATTTATTTTTTTCATCTGGGCTAAATAGAAAACAACTATTCCACTCTGTTTGAGTGTCTATGCTCAGAAACTTTTTGGTTCTGCTCACTTTTTATGCATAGTATTTGAAGACTTCAGAGAAATGGGATATAAACATTTGCCACTTTGGTCTATTCTGCCTTCAAGTGACAAAGCCTGTATTATTTGTTAACTTTAATTACTGTGGGTAGGTCCTTATTTGTGCCTTGTAATTGGCCGATCCTGTCCCTTTAGTCATGGTGCTGGATGACGCCAAATGACACTTCGAAAACACCATGTTTTTTTTTTCTAGGACCAGGGATTCATCTGCCCAGTGAAGAGGGCAATGGCGCAAGGAGACCCACTCCATGAAAATGATAGTCTCCTTCTAATTAGGTTGCTTACTTGGAAACTACATCAGTGTGCCCTCATTCACTAGAGATGTACTTATCCATTGGAATTTCTTCACTGAATTCTGAGTTCCATATTTTACAACCATCCACAATGTTTTATACAATTACTTTACATCCTAAGGGAGGTTTGCTTTTTCTTAATTTGAAACATATTTTACTATCCAACCTTAGAGATAAAATACTTATGAATATTCTCTCTCATATTTACATTAATTTGTGAAATCCAGACACTTTCGTCTATATTCTAAATGTTCCTATGTCCATGTTATTGGTTCTTCACTATTTAAAGGACCCTTTCATCTCAGCCTTGAGTTGGCCGTTAGTAGTAAGTTGGACTTTCAGAAGATCCAAGTGAAAATGTAAATCAGTGTTCCTTTAATTAATATCATTCTTGCCTCTCTTGCTTCTCACTGATATAAGCCTTCCATCTGGGTGCTAGAATACAATGGTTCTTGGTGAAGACTGGAATTGGGTCAGGGGAGAGGGCTTGTTGGCCACAATGAAAATAATAGATAATTGGGGGAGTGGGTATAAATGTTTCAGTTCATGTCCCTCACATACCTCCCCAAATGTAATAAATGTTTGTTAAGTAAGAAATAATTGCATTGTACTGTATAATTATGAAAGTCTATTAATTAACTTCTGATATTAGATATATTTAAAGCTTTAATTTGTAAAAGTAACACTGTGATGGATATTCATAAAATTGTTTCTTTTAAAAGTTCTTTCCTAAGATCCATCCATGTTGTAGCAAATGGCTGGGTAGTATTCCGTTGTGTATATGTACCACATTTCATGCAAAACAAAATATGTCACACAGAGAAAGTTAAGAATCATATGATTTTACTCATGTGGGATATAAAACTGAAAGCAACACATTAACAAACAAAACAAACAATCAAACAAAAACTCATAGACACAGACAATAGTATGCTGGTTATCAGAGGAAAAGAGGCTGTGGAGTAGTAAAGGGGGTCAAATACATGGTGATGGAAGAAAATTTGACTTGGGTTGGTGGGCACACAATGCAATATACAGATGATGTGTTACGGAGCTGTACACTTGAGATGTACATAATCTTATTAACCAACCCACCCCAGTTAATTTAATTAAAAATAAAAATAAAAGTAAAAGTTCTTTTAAAAATATTAATCAAAATATTTCATATTGTGAATGTGGCATTTGTTAAATATAGAAATTTTTATTTTCCCAGGAAATGAACCTAGGAAAAAAGAAAAAATTAAAAATTGCTCATATTCCCATCACTTTTAGGATTTGGTGTTCTGGCATACCTATTTCTAGAATTCACAGGTGAAATTTTGCGGTACTCAACAAGATATAAATTATAAATACAAAGTAGATAAAAGTCCTCATTAAATAGTAAGCTCCTATTATTTAAATTTTATCAAACACTTAAATTATATCTATAAAAGTCATCTCTTTGTATTTCATCTCTACATCTCTCTCTAAGACCCTGAAGCCTAGAAAAATTTAGGTTTTTTAGATGTGGCTTATGTTTGGAATGACAACTATCCTGAGTATAAGGAGATATGAAATAACACAGGCTGTCAATCAAATGCTTATGAGGGCACTGCAACTGTAAAATTTCCTGGGCAAAGATGGCGTAATACAAACCTCCTAAACCTGTTCAGCCTGGCCATAGGTTTCCCAGTGCCCCCAGGAACTCAGAGCTGCTGTGGCATTGCTCACTAGGAGAGGCCTGGGCACTCAGGGGCTAATCTGTGCCCTAACTGGGGACTTCCCTCCGATCAAACAGTGTCAGTTTTTTCTCTTCCCTCTAGCAAAATGTACATAAAGGGAAATTACGCCTGACTTATCTACTACAGTTTTTGAGAGCAAATAATGAAAAAGCTAAGGGAAAACTAATAGAACCAATTAATTTAACACTTCAAAATAAAATCTGACAGTTTCAAAACAAAGGCAAATGAGCCATCTCAGTTTGGAGAATTAGGCTGTGATATTCTTTCCCACCAAAGGAATTGTGTTAGCATCAAAAATAGTTTAGAAATAAATAAACAGGTACAGCTCTGCATGCTTTAGCACTGAAACTGATCTTATTTTAAATTTTACAAAGTTTTAAAAGGGGGGAGAATGTGTACTTGACACCAGACTCTTCTGAGAACTGACATGCTAAACCAAATGGAAACCACATGTAGATCTTTTGAAGCTGATATGTGTCATTAGAAGAGCTTGAGCATGGGTAAAGAGAACAAATTATAGGAATAATTATAGGCATGATGATTTAATTGTGCTTATTGGATTATAGGTTCATCATGGAGTATTATTGGCATCTTTGTGCTGTGCACCCTGCTATAAACTTTCACACAAATTCTTTTAGATAATCCTTCAAACAAATCCTGTGAAAATATATATCCTCATTTTACATATGAAGATACTGATAGTAGGAAGGGGTTAGTAGCTTACCCCAAAGTGTAACAATTCATAAAAGGCAGAGCTAGAGCATCCTTGAACAGTCTTTACAGGTTAGTTAGGAGTTATAATTCAAGAACATACATGGAAATTACGATAGACATCACACTGCAGACTCTGGCACAAGCTCTTACCACACATTGTAAACACTATATTTTAGACATAATCAGAAAGATAGTAGAAAATAAATACAAAAACAGTTTTATCTTAATATCATAATATATTTCTATTCGGCATAATATATACAGTCTTAATGTACAATTTTTCAGAAAGGAGATGTGTCAGAGATGGAAAAGGTGCTGTGATCAGCAATAAAAGCAAATTTATTCTTAACAAGTGGTGTCTATTCGACTCAGTATATCCCTTGTAATATGGTGCTTAACAGCATCACCACAGCAACAAAACAAGTTCAAGTGCACTAATGTTGTAGTTTGGCATATAAATGTTAACTTTGCGTTCTCCTTTCAAACATGAAAGGGTTATCTGCTGTTTTTTGCCTCTTCTGCCCAACCAGCTTCTATTTTCAGTTTATGCTTTGCTTTTGGGCACCCCCTCCTCTGGTACTTAGAGTTTGTTTACCTCATGAAAGGTTTCCCCATGCTCCAAGAACAAAACAAAGAACTCAGACCTGGCTGGTGTAGCTCAGTACATTGAGTATGGGCTGCAAACCAAATGGTTGCTGGTTCAATTCCCAGTCAGGGCACATGCCAGGTCCCCGGTAAGGGGTGCATGAGAGGCAAGCACATATTGATATTTCTCTCCCTCTTTCTCCTTCCTTTCCCCTCTTTCTAAAAATCTTTAAAAAAGAAAAAGTGTTCCCTGATTGGTTCAGATGGTTCAGAGTTGGTCATGTGTTGGTCACGTGACACAGGGTGGTCAAATCAGAGCGAACCATGTTGCCTGTGTATTAGTTTCCTGTGGTTACTGTAACAAAATTACCACAACTTGGTGGCTTGAAACAACAGAACCGTATTCCCTCAGGGTTCTGAAGGCTAGAGTCTGAAATCTGTTTCACTGGGTCAAAATCAAGGTGTCAGCAGGGCCTTGCGCCCTATTGAGACTCTAGGAGATAGTCTGTTCCTTACCTCTTCCAGGTTCTGGTGGCTGCCTGCATTCCTAGGCTTGTGTCCATGTCACTGCCATTGATACCAATAATGCCTATTTAGACTGCTGGGAGCAGGCTGAGGGCAAAGAAAGGAGGGGCTTCAGGGGGAAGTGGAGCTAGCCCATGGTATTGAAACTGGGAGCCTCTCCTGCATGGAGTCATGCTCCTCAGGACACTGAGGGCATGGTATGAATCCAGACAACGTCTTTGGGAACTGCCCAGGGCCATGACAAGGACATTGAGTTTTGCAGCATTTCTGGGAGATTGTGAGGCTTTAGTGAACTGAGCTAGTGCCTTGCCAGTGCTCTGCTAGGTGCAGGGTGTCCTGCTTCTGGCAGCAGATCCCCTGCCCCTCCCACTGAGGCCACCCTTGGCACTGCCTGAGAGGCCATTCTTGGCACTTCCTGAGAGGCTGGGCAGGTTTTGCAGGGTCCCCTTACTCTGTGGGCTCCAAGTATGGACAATTCATTGCATGTGGGAGCTAGGGTGTGTGGAAGCACAGAGATAATAGAGTACCACAGGAATTCCCCCCACCTCCATGCAAGAGGGCAGCAGGGGAAGAACCTTCCACTGAGCATGTGCAAGGCTAGTAAGATAATTGGATATGGGAAAAAGCCCTCCTACCCTCTTTTGGTACCAGATGGAGGGTGGGACTGGGTGAGGGTAGGCACATGCCCTATAGAGGTCATCAGAATAGTGGTAGGGGGAAGTGCTGGACAAAGGGGCCTGTCAGTCAAGCCTAGGGAAAAGAAGGGATAGGTAAGTAGGTGGACCCACCCGGAGTGTGCAAAAGGTTGGGAAGGTAATTGGTCATTCAGAGGAAGCCCCTGGTCCATCCCATACCCAAAACTAATATAAACCCAGGAAAATAATGAAACTCTCACTTGCCCATCATCCACTGCTCAGGACCTGCACTCAGACCGTGCACTGACCTGGGCCATGTGACAGCTAAGGTAGGTCAGATGGCTCATGTCCTCCAAGAGGGAATGTGAGCGAACTGAAGTGTCCTTTGGTAGATGATTGGATAAGGAAGACATGGTACATATATACAATGGAATACTACTCAGCCATAATAAGGAAATACTGCCATTTGTGACAACATGGATGGATCTTGAGACTATCACAGTAAGTGAAACAAATCAGACAGAAAAGGTTAAGAACCATATAATTTCACTCATATGTGGGATATAAAACTGAAAGCGACACATGAATAAATAAGAAAACAAACAAAAACTCACAGACACAGACAGCAGTATGGTGGTTATCAGAGGGAAGTGGGCGGGGGTAGTAAAGAATAAAGAAGGTCAAGTATATGGTGATGATGTGTCATAGAATCGCACACTTGAAACATATAATATTATTAACCAATGTCATCTCAATAAATTTAATTAAGAAAAGGATATTGTAATTGCATTTGAGGTTCATCTGGAAAATCCAGGATAACCTTTTCATGTCAAGATTCTTAATGCAATCATATCTTCAAAGACATTTGTTCTTTATAACATTCATTGGTTCCAAGGATTAGAATCTTATATCTTTGGGTGGCCATTATTCAGCCTACTACACCTGGCCCGAACTAATGAGTGGAAACATCACTTTTTGCCTGGACTTGGGCTTTGAGTGTGTGAGCTGCAGACACCTCGCCAGCTAGAGGAGAACACCTGCCTGAGGATGGGACCAGCAGAACCCAGACAGAGATGGTGCTCTGAGAACATCGTTTTAGGATTCAGCCAGACCCCAGACTGAGCCAGCCTCTGGATTACAAATTATTTAAACCAGTAAACTTCCTATTTTTAAAACTAGGTTTCTTCTTCTTTTTTTTGTCTAGAAAAAGACTAGGTATCTCTACTATTAGAGTATATCTTCTGGAAAAGGATCTCACATTAAGCCCATTTCATAATCTTAGGGGTTTGGAAATTTTCTACTTAAACCCAATAATTTGGAATATTCATGTATGCAATTTATGAATCTTACTTTGAGACAAAGGTAAAGTTTTTCCTGAGAATTCTTGTTAGTTTTTTCTCTTTTTTCCACTGTCCAGAGATATTTCTTACCTTCTTTCATACTGTTTTCTTTTCTCATCAACTGGCTCCCACTCTATTTCTTTTTCTTTCTCACTTCAAAGGTCTCCTAAATGAAATGTGCCAGAGTGATTGAAATGTGGGGCCTCAGTGAATTGCTGTCAGACACCGTAACCTTTGGACCGGCCAGAATCTTCTGAGAGGATACAGCGCATATTGCTGGAAGTTTAGAAAAAATCATGAGAAATTTCATATTGGTAAAGTTCTTCCTATGAAGGAAAATTTTTTTAAAAAATTAACTTGTAAAATGGACACTGTATTTACTGACAATTTTTTGATATGGAATATTCTGAGCATATAAAGTAAAATATATGTGGCAAATATAGACTTGCAGTAATGTGAAACAATGTAGCTTTTAAGATTTATTAAGAAAGGTTTTTTTTTAAGTTTCTTGTGGTGTTTCTAATTAACAACATGGGGAAACCTGGATTTAACAGTGAGGCATATAGCAGGTGTGTGACCAGGTGAAAACTAGATTGGAGGGGTGATGGCCAATGTTTATTCAGAGGGAGATCTTTAGAAGATCTGGCAATGACTTTCTTTCATTTGATCTGTTTATTAATAACTTTAATCACGCCCACAAATGGCATGTTTATCAAATTCAAGTGTGACATGAACTGAGAGAGACAGAAATTAATATATTGAATGGTAGTACCCAAAATGAATATGACAAGCTGGACCTTGAACTAACTCTATGGAGACCAAATTTAAGCGGCCTCTATATAAGGTTAATATTCAACATCCCAAGTCTAAGATGGGGGACCCATGGCTTAATGGCACTTTAGAATTTTTTTGTTAACTGCTAGGTTGACATGAACCAAAAATGTGTTAACTGAACTTTGGTTCTCTAGCTGATCAACAGAATTCAGAACTGGGTAAAAGATGACACCTCTCAGTTCTATCTCAGTCATTGCACTTTCAGTGGGAAGCAGGGAAACTGAGTTTGGTGCAAGGAGCAGTGATCAGGTGGCGACTGACAGGGAACCATGCCACCTGAGACAGTACTAAAAGAACAAAGATGCTTAGTGAGAAAAGTTATATTTCCCAAGGCATGGATGTGTTTTCAAAATTTCAAACCATGCATAGTCACAGTCACAAATTTCTAAAAACCTGCCATATTTTTAGAAATTTAGATTCAGTAGTTTGGCAAGAGACTTTAGGGAGATTTATAAACCTCTCCAGATGATGATTAGACAGATTAATTTTTAAAACTTGGATTAAATAACTTCTAGAGCAGCTTTCAACTTATTTTATGGTCCTAAGATTTTTCCTTTCCAAATTATACATTATTTTAAAATATCCATTTGAAAATTGATCTACCCTCAAATATGTATTAGGTATTCGGTTTGTGCCAAATATCAAGTTAAATATTACAGAGTAAGTTCCAGCCAAGATGGAGGTGTAGGTAGAAACCCGTCACTTCCTTGCACAACCAAAAGGAGGATAACAACCAATCTAAAATCAATAAACAACCAGAAGTGTCAAAAAATCAAACTGCATGGAATTCCAACAACCAAGGAATTAAAGAATCAGTCAACCAGACCAACCAGACGGGTAAGATGGGCAGATGGAGAACACCCTCAGCGAGGCTGTGAACCATGAGGGCCAGGCTGGCTGAATGGGAAACTGAAACTCAGAGATGACTGTGGACTGCAGCAGGGGTTGCCGCTGGGGAAGAAACTCCCAGTCTCATACGTTGGTTGGAAAGTGGGGCTAGAGCCCAGCAAGAGAACAGCATTGTTCCCTCTCTGGCCCCTCCCCCATAGGCAGCTCCACAGTGCAGCAAGGAGGGTTGCCCCATCCTGGTGAATACCTAAGGCCCTGCCCCCTTACAACTTAACAGGTGCCCTGAACAAAGAAATATGGCCCAAATGAAAGAACAGAGCAAAACTTCAGAAAGAGAGCTAAGCGATAAGAAGATAGCCAGCCTATCTGATGGAGCATTCAAAGTCCCGGTATCAAAATGCTCACAGCACTTTTTCAGGTTGGTTGCAAAATGAAAGAACAAATGAACAATACCCATAGTGAAATAAAGCAAAATATTCAGGGAACTAACAGTCACAGGACAGAAACCAGGACTCAAATCAGTGATTTGGAACAAAAGAAAGAAAGAATCATCCAACTGGAACAGAATGAAGAAACAAGAATTCAGAAAAATGAAGATAGGCTGAGGAACCTCTGGGACAACTTGAAATGTTTCAATATCTGAATTATAGGGGTGCCAGAAGGAGAAGAACAAGAGCAAGAAGTTGAAAACTTATTTGAAAAAATTAATGAAGGAAAACTTCCCCATTCTGGCAAAGGAAATAGACTTCTAGGAAGTCCAGGAAGCTCACAGAGTCCCAAAGAAGTTGGACCCAAAGAGGAGCACACCAAGGAACATCATCATTAAGTTACCCAAGATTAAAGATAAAGAGAGAATCTTAAAAGCAGCAAGAGGAAAGGAGACAGTTACCTACAAAGAAGTTCCCATTAGACTATCAGCTGATTTCTCAAAGGAAACCTTATCAGCAAGAAGGGGCTGGAAAACGATATTTGAAGTATTTGAAGCAATGAAAGGGAAGGACCTACATCCAAGATTACTCTATCCAGCAAAACTATCATCTAGAATGGAAGGGCAGATTAAGTGCTTCCCAGATAAGGTCAAGTTAAAGGAATTCATCCTCACTAAGCCCCTATTCTATGAAATGTTAAGGGGCCTTACCTAAGAAAAAGAAAAAGATAAAAACTATGAACAGTAAAATGACAACTAACTCACAACTATCAACAAATGAACCTAAAAAAAAGAAAAACAATGAAAACAAAAACTAAGCAAACAGCTAGAACTGGAACAGAATCAGAGAAATGGGCATCACATGGATGTCCATTGGGTTTTCAGTGGGACGGGGGAGGGGAGGAATAGCGGGGAAACGTATAGGGAAAAAGAAGCATAATTAGTAGGCATAAAATAGATGGGGCGAAGTCAAAAATGGTATAGGGAACAGAGAATTCAAAGAACTTATATGAACAACCCATGGATATTAACTAAGAGGGGAGTGCTGGAGGGTTGGGGTGTGCAGGGCAGAATGGGGATTAAGGGGGAAAAATTGGGAAAACTGTAATAGCATAATCAGTAAAATATACATTAAATTTAAATAAATAAATAAATATTACAGAGTAGCACTACTGTCTGTCAAACCTTGCGTAGCCCCGCAACTCCCCATCACTCGAGGAGCTTCTGGAAATAACACACCCCAACATCCAGCCTCAGAGTTTGTAAATACAGGATGGAGCCTAGGAAACTGCCATTTCTAAACAGCTTCAATGATACATTGAATAAATCACTGTATTTGCTAAAAAATATTTTTGCCTTTTATAAATTGACAAGTTTTATTTTAGGGACTGCAAGTGAAGAAACAATACAGGGAGAAACAAATTCCCAATGCAGTGGGTGTTGACTGACACTCCCCACATCTGCATGTCACACAGAAGGCTCCGGAGATCAGATTCATCATTTGTTCTCTTCCATTGGCCCTCAGCGTTTCGTGTGTGCCACCCTCACTGCTGCGCACGCTGACTGTGGGTGCTCAGCCAGGGAGGAGATCACTGATCACTGTGAGATTCTGTGCTTGAAAAGCAAAGTCACACTTAATGTTCCTTACTTTTGTGAGGTCTTCCTTGCAGCCTTATAAATTTGCTGTTATTTTGGTAATCACTATTCTTTCATCTGACTATTTTTTAAATGGGAAAGGAACTTAAATCAGTATTACACATTTTAAGGCATACATTTGCATCAATCATAAACTTTAATTTATACTTTGGCCTAATAATTTTAACAGTTGCTATAAAATCAGTTATTTAATAATAGTTTTTACTACCATATTGAATGCAGCAGGAGACAAGCTTAATAGCCTCATGTCCACAACAAATTTCCAGCTATTATTTGTACATCCCACATGCCTTTGACAACTGCATGGATTAGCTAAATCCCCACTGATTGCATTATTTGAATCTTGCTGAAAACTAGTTCATCACATGCACACAGTAGTTTTTTTATGAATACATCTGTTTTGCCAACCTCAATTTCTTTCTTCAATTTACATCATTATAAAAACTCTCTTATTTTCAATAGAATAATTTTCCATAATCACATATGCGCCCCTTCATAAGACATCTGCAATTCAGTTCTAAGCACAAAGAGCAAAATGTGCATAAATAAAATATACATTTAAAATTTATAGTTGCAGTAGTAAATATCAGAGAAGATTTCAAGGGAGTAAAAAAAGCACATTTTAGACATATGCCAAGACAGTTAAGTAAGAAAATTTAAACTGGGCAATTTGAGAAAAAATGTAATATAAAAAGTATAAAAGTATGACACCAACTTGACCTCTTTTTGGAAACTGGCTTTTTAAAATTATGTCCATTTTCTTAGATGTATGACTATAGATTAATTGTTACCTAAACTTAAGATAAGTTTGAACATCTGAACTTAAGAAACTCTACAATTATTAAATTCAATTACATGAAATACTCAACTAACCAAATTTATCTTTGTGTCTTCCAGAATACTTAGTGTAGTGCTTGACATGTGGGAATAGCGAACAATGTGTGAATGAATAAATATAAGGATTTGTCAAGAAATTATTTTCTCTTGAAGTTGGATTGTTGATTTAGCTAATTTTAATTTTTGACCAATCAAATGGTTTTCTATCTTTGAAAATTTGCAATGCTTCAAAATAGTGCGTGGAAACAAGTGAAGACCAATCAAGCAGGAACAAGCAAAGGGCGTTTATGAAGAGCTTGCTATAGAGAGGGAGTCAGGCACCATTACTTATTTGTCCATGAGTCAAAGGCAGCAGAGGAAAGCTTTATGGTGAGAAAAAGAGAAGGCTTCAGGTGTGCCCTGCTTGTAGGATGGGGGCACCGGGGTGGTGAAAGCAAGCTAACTAGAGCAGTTGCATCTTACGTGATTGGTTAAGTATCTATATTTGCTCCTCACTGGTTGGTCCTAAGCTGGAAGCAAGGGTGAAGATTAGGGAAGCTGTGAGTTATTAATCAAATTCTGACCATTTGGGGGTTGATTGTTACAAGGGGTTACAGTCTGATTACTTACAACTCTGACTTGTAGCAGGTTGGTTTCCTGGGCTGGTTATCATGGATAATGGGTTAGTTTCTTAGGCTAGTTGCTGTAGGTTGCAGGTCAGAGTTCTATTTTTATATTCGATCTGGCCACTTTGCATATGTGTGTTCAGTGTCTCAAGGGCTTACAAATGGGGCAAGTTGTACAATCCAATGAACAAAGAAAAATTTAGGTACAAGAAACTATAATTTTGTCCCCTATGCCAAAAAGTATAGTTTGTATTATTTGACTTTTTGAGAAATTTATTTAATAGTTGTGTTATAGTTATGGAGACACAAAGTCTGTCACAATGAGCACATTATAACAACCCAAACACACACATACGCATTTCCTATTCTTAGGGACAATCACTATCAAAGCTGTTGGCCATGTCTTTTGATACTTACCTTCTCATTTCTTAACATCGTGTTTATATACCACTAATGTAAGATGTTGCCAGTGAGTCCCCACCCTAGAAGATGAAGATTCTGCTCTCTATTACCACCACCCCTCTCCACCACCACCCCTCTACCCTCACTCAGCAGAAGCAACCCCCTTCTGTGCTTCTATCTTCTGGATACAGTTATGTCACGATTTGGTCAAATAAATATTCATTGTTAAGTTTATTATAACAACCAAATGCTGTTCACAGCTGAGACAAATTGTATCCTATGATCACATTTTCTTTACAACTTTTTGGAGTTAATATTAAATTTGTTGTTCTGGCTTAATTTCTATCTAATTTTAATCTTCATTTCATATAATTCTATCACAAATTCATTCCAAACTCTGCCTACAAATATATAAATTATCCTCTCAGTATGTTTAAACCATTTAAGTATTCTATTAATTTCACCTTCTTGAAGATATGTCTCATGGACCTTCTGACTCAACCCAGTCTTCTCTGGGTCTCCCTGCACAGCTTCATTCTATAAAACAACCTCCCTATGCTCTAATACTAAGAGTTCTCTCTGTCTTCCCTGCATTGAAACTTATGTCTCAACTTCTATGCCTTTTAAATTCCTGGTTTACTCTCTCATTTGGGTGGAGCATATCTGTCTGTCGTTTCCTTAGAAAGAGTTAAAATTTCTTTAACTGTATATTTGAATATGTTTTTCTTTCACCTCCACATTTTATTATAGTGTGGCTGAGAATACAATTCCAGATAAAAAATTTTTTAGAATGTTGAAGCTTTGCTCAATTTTTTCCAGCCTTCTGGGTGCTGTTGAGAAATCTAAAGTCATTCTGCTTCACATTTTCTGAAACCATTTTTTCCTCTCTAGATGTTCGAGTTATCTTTTTTTGTTGTTGTTGTTATTCCACTGTTCTGAAATTTCACAATGATATGCCACAGTCTGGGTCTATTTCTGTCTACTGTGCTGACTACTCAAAGGGCCCTTTCAAACTAGAGACTCATGTCCTTCATTTCTGGGAAATTTTCTTGGTTTATTTCCTGATTATTTCTTTCCCACTGTTTTCTTTTTTCTTTCCCATTGGACTTTATTTTCTGGATGATAAATGTTTCTGGTCTAATCTGATATTCTCATATTTTTTTTCTCTCCTGTATTTCATCTTCTTGTCTTTTTGTTCAACTTTAAGCAAAATTAAAGTCATTCTACTTTAATGAATAAATTCATCAACTTTATTTTCATCTTTTATAATTTAATCTTCAATCTCTGCAATTATACTTTTCATCTCTAAAAATTCATTTTTGTCCCCTGAATATTCCTTTTCTACAGCATCCTGTTCTTATTTTAAAGAGCCTCTATCTCACTGCTCTAAGAATATTATTGACAGATTTTTTGGAATTTTTTATATCTCTGTCCAATATCTAGTGCTGTTTTTTCTTTTTATAATTTATGTGTTTCATATTAAAGATTTTCCTCAGCTTTCTGATGGTCTCTG
>PVIA01009316.1:0-62293 GCA_004024845.1 Tonatia bakeri
TATATCTTCTGCAGTGTGACAGTTAATGTTACTGTGGGTGCTCTTAAGACTAAATTTTCTGATTTGCATTTAAATGAACCATCCTAACATTGCATTACCTTAACCTTGCTGTTAAAAAAAAATTGGCATTGAGAAGCATGGTAAAGATATTCTAAAGCTTTGGAGCAGACGTGGTTTAAGAATGATGTGGCCATTCTGTTGTAAATGAACACTTAATGTCTTTGAAGAAGGTATGTAGCTCTTTGCGTGAAAGAGGCAGTTTGCCAGCAATCAGTCTCCTTAGTTCTGATGGAGCTATGCTTTTACTTTCTGCTGGCTTCTTCATTCCTGCATCATAAAGATTGCTGGTCAGATGCCTACATCTCTTCCCCTTTCTGAATTTATAGTGAACTTTTGTTTTATAGCTAGGACTACTGTTTATAAGGTAATGAAGACTGAGTAACTACAGTTTAACTTTTTATTTAGTTCCACTAAGCCTGATTCCTCCTGGAAAAACTAAGGTTGCTGTAATTCATTAAGGTTGGCTAACTCTAGTAGGTTTTGTAACAGATCTTGTGAAGGAGTGCTCTGTAAGTTAATTGGAAAACTCAGAAACTGCCAAGAGTTTAAAACTTATTTGTTTAGCTACTCTGAACAATATCATTAATTGTAGAGAAGTAGAGATATGACTAAGATTAAGGCAGGAGCTTTGTCTTTGTAGGGTTGTAAATACTTTAAAATCAGGTTGCTTAAGTTCAGTTCAACTAATACTGTGTTTGCTCTGCATAAAGCATCTTCCTTGCCAGCAACTTAAGGGCTATAAAGAAACATAAGCATAGTTATCACCCTTAAACTTAAAATATAGCTATGAAGGCCACAGGCTAAACCTGGGGGAAATTAATTACATTTAATAAAACAATACAGAGGCTATGGAGAGATAACATAAGTGAAAGGAATACTATAATTTCGGGCTGGAAGGAAGGACTTGGGGCTTACAATTTAACCTCTTTCATTTTATAGATGAGAAAACTGAGGATCCAGAGAAGTGAAGTTACTGTCCAAGGTCAGCTAATAAGTTAGTGACAAAGCTGGTCCCAGAAGCTGTGTTCTTTCCAGAGAACATATTCTCATTAGATTTTAAATACTTCTACCTTTTGAAACCCTTTTAGTGTTGGGGTCACCAAAAGCATAACTCGGCTCTGTAGTATAGTTTAATAGTGTTCGGTGTCACTCTTGGCAGGGCCTTTGATTAAAGATGCTGTGCAAGGGAGTCTGCTTCCATCACGGTTATTGAAAGACTGAAAACACATTGAATGGGTCCATAATTTTCCAGTATTAGTGTATTTCAAGTTTCTCAGTGTGAGTGAGTGAGTCCTTTGCCTTAATGCCTTCAGTGGGAGTGTGCATCTGGTGAACTTTTATGGGGATGCCTAGAGACCTCCTCAGAGACATTAATTACTTAAGAGGATGTGGAGTTCTGGAATGAAGAATTGGAAGGGATTTTAGGGGAGAACCTTGTACAGTAGTTGCAAAGTGTTGTCAAACTGTTGTCAAACAGGGCAGACCTAGTACTCAGACATGTTTGCTTGACCCACACAGTGGTAAATTTTCTTGGAACTAGTTTTGCCAATGTTAAAGTTGGGAGATTTCATGTGAAAATCTGCATCTCTATATCTCTTGAAAAATCTGATGACTTGATAACCTTGGGTCTGCATGATGAAGATTGCCTAGAGCTGCTGGGCAGCTGGGCACCTGTATTCCTGATTAACCAGTCCTGGTCCCTCCTAGCAGTCCCTAACAGTCTAGCATAGAGTCAGGTGTCATTGGCAATTCATTATTATGCTTATACTCTGCCTTTATTGGAGTTAAGAAAGTGAAATTATTTTGTAACCCAAAGTATCAAAATTAGGAAAAGGGGAGACCAAGAAAGCTTAAAAAAATTTACTAACATCTGTACAAATTTTCAGGAGACTCTTGCTTTCTCTAGGACAAGCTTAGTTTTTCTCCAAGTTTCAGAAGCCATTTTCTTTTCTTCTTTTTTTTCTTTTTTCCTCACTGGATTTGCCCAGTGTTTGCAGGCTCACCTTGGGCAGTTCCTCCCTCTTTCCTCCTTCTTCCAGGTATTTCCTTCTTCCAGGTATCTCCTCCTTCTCCACAGTTTCCCTTGGCCTGAGACCCTATCTCTCAGAGACCAGTGCTCTCATCTTGGTTCCCAGTTTTGCTCATGTAGGAAAAGTGGGCCTGAGCTGTGGGTTCTAAAGCAGTGGGATGCGTGTGTACTGCTTGGACCTTGATTTGCTGGTTTTCAAGTTACCAACTCCTCAGGCCTAGTGCTTTTCCCCAGGCAGGGGATGGGCTAACTGGCTTTAGTTATTTCTTGATTCCCGCCCTCTACAACACTTGAAAGGTTTTTTGTTATATTTGTGTCAATGCAGTGGCTATGGAATGCTAGGATAAGAAATGCAAAATCCTTGGGTTAAATCATTCTCTCTGAAAAGTCTTATCTGTGACATTTGATGACATTTGCTCGAATTGTTATTAGCCTTTTAGCAATCTAGAGCACTCCATCTTTAAACTTTTAAATTTTAAAAGTTTACTGATTTGGGCTGATCACCTTAGTGGACAAAGAATGTTTAAAAACTAAAGTATAGGCCTGACATAGTAGATGTGGAGAGCACATTTGCCCACATGGAATGAAACAAATTCCCTGGAAACTGTCATTCTGTATTACCAGATTAAGCAAATCTGAATTCCTTTTGGCACCCCATCTCCAGTGATTCTAGAATTTTTTGATGGTTAGATAAGTCTTAGTGAAATGTTAGATGATATTTGCACTGATATTTTCAACATTATCTAAAAGGATCTACCTCTTCGTTGTTACTCAAGCATGCGTTTATGGGAGATGATGAAAACATATTTTTATTTTTAAAAAATTTTAAAAGATTTTATTTATTTTGTTTTAGACAGGGTATGGGAGGGAGAAAGAAAGGGAGAGAAACATCAATGTGTGGTTATCTCTCTTATGCCCCCTACTGGGGACCTGGCCCAGGCATTGTGCCCTGACTGGGAATTGAACTGGTGACCCTTTGGTTTGCAGGCCAGCACTCAATCCACTGAACCACACCAGCCAGGGCAAGATATTTTTATATTAAAGTTGTCAAGAGTGGGCTAGTCACAGATATGTGCTTTTCTTTCTTGTACTGGTTATTTTAATACAGATTTTAACAATTGAAATTAAAAAAAAAAAAAACAATTCTTCAGGCACACTAGCCACATTTCAAAACATCTCTCCTCTCCCTTCCTTTTCTTCTTTTCCTCTATTCTTCTCCTTTTCTTTCCCCTTCCTCTCTATTTCTCCTCTCCTCCTACCCTTCTCACTTTCTCCATCCTTTCTCTCTTCCTTTCTCTCTTTTACCCATTTTCCTTATACTTTCCCTCCCTCTTTTCTTCCAACTCTCTCCCACTTTCTACTCCTCTGTGTGTGTGTGTGTGTATATGTATATGTATTTAATACACTGTTTTTTCTTAACTGTAAGAAAGTTGCAGATATCATTACATGATGTTTCATTATATGAAAAAAGAACATTACAATATAATGATAAAAATTTGAAAATTTAATATTAATACAATATCTAATTCATAATCCATTTCCAAATTTTATTAGTTGTTTCAATATTTTTTCTTCCAGAGGGTAGGCTGGGGGAAGGGGGCAAAAAAGAAAAATTGGGACAACTGTAATAGCGTAGACAATAAAAATATGTTTAACTTTCAAAATTTTTTTTTTCTTCCAGTATAATTTAATTCCAGAATGACTGCATTTAGTCATGTCTTTTTAACCTTTAATCTGGAAGAATTTTTAATCTATCTTTGTTTTTCTTACCTAATTTTTGAAGACTACAGTCAGTTATTTTGTAGAGTGTCCCTCACTTTGAGTTTGATGTTTCCTCATGAGGAGATTGAGGTTATGTAATTTTGGTAGGAAATACGAACAGAAAGTCAAACCTGCGACCTTTTAGTTCACAGGCCAGTCAGTGCTCAGTCCACTGAGCCACACCAGCCAGGGGTCTTAGAGTGTATCTTATAAAGAGGTACAAGATGTCAGTTTGTCCCATTATTGGGTATGTTAATTTTGATCACTTGATCAGGGTGGTATCTGCCAGGTTTCTCTAAAGTTATTATATTATACCCCCTTTGCTATCAATAAATAATCTCTTGGGAGTTACCATGAGACTGTGTAAATAAATACTCAGTTTCTTAGTAAACTTTCACCCACTCTGTTGAGCATTCTTTGATGATTCTTGCCTGAATCAATTATGATGGTTCCTAAGTGGAGATGTTTTTTTCTAAATACATTATATCTTTTACATTTATTAGTTGGTACTCTTCTGTATGGGAGAACTTTTCTTCTCTGTTCATATTAGCATGGGTTCATGGATTAACATTTTTTCCCAGTCAATTATAATCTTTCATTTAATCTTCACAAAAACCCTCTGAAGGTAATGTCTTATTTTATAAATGAGGAAGCAAATTCAAAGTGGTTAGTGATAAGCATGCCTTTTGATTGTATTAGCTTTTTTACATCTTGTAAAATATTTTTTTATTACAAAAATGATTTTCTAAATACCTGTGTAATTTTATAATAACAGGAAATACAGTTAAGCAAAATAGAATGTTAAAACTACCCACCACCCCCAACTCTTAGGTATAACATTATTGTTAATATTTTGGTTTATATATCCAGATATCTTGTCCTCCCTGCAGTTGTACTTTATATTGCATATTGTATATGAAGTATACATCTTCACTATGTATTTTGAACATTTACTCATAAACTTCTACAACTTTTTCCCATTAAAAACATTTTTTTTTTTCATTTGAGAGAGAGCGTGAAGGAAAGAAACATCAAATTTGTTGTTCCACCTGGTTATGCATTCACTGGTTGATTTTTGTGTGTGCCCTGACCTGGGATCAAACCTACAACCCTGGTATATCTGGATGATACTCAGTCAACTAGCTCTCTGGCCAGGGCTCCTCCATTTTTTAAAAGATAATTTACTTATTTATTTTTAGAGAGAGGAGAAGGGAAGGAGAGAGGGAGAGAAAAGAAAGATCCATTGGTTGCCTCTCACATGTCCCGCAACCCAGGCATGTGCCTTGACCTTTCTGATTGGGAGATGGCACCCAACCCATTGAGCCAGACCAGTTAGGGCTCCTCCATTTTTTAAGGGAGAAATTTTATGTATACAAAGAAGCTAAAAGAATAAATCTGTGAATAAATCTGCTACCCACATGTTCTCCACCTAGAGTTAACAATTCTGAATATTTTTTATAATTTATTTATCACTGTATGTATGTTTTCACTTTTGCTGAACCATTTGAAAATTGCAGTCATTTTGACACTAAATATTTCAACTGCATCTCCTAAAAAGTCATTTTTGTACATAGCCACAATTTCTTTTTCACACCTATGAAACTGAGCAGTAATTTCATAATATCACCTAATATTTAATAAATATTAACAATTTTCCAATTTTCCTTCAACTGACTTAATAGCCATTTGTTTCAAACCAGGCTTCAAACTGGATATATGTATTAAATTCTTATGTCTCGTGGTCCTTATAGACAGGAATAGTCCTCCCATTTTCTCCTCTCAAATATTGACTGAATAGTTAAGGCCTCGTTGTCTTTTTAGAATGCTGTACATTCTGTATTTGTTTCCTCTTGGTGGGTATTTTTTTAAACCATGCATCCATATTTTCTATAAACATGTATTTCCTATAAACTTGAAATCAGTCTAGATTAGGGTGGTTTCTTAATCTGCAGTTGACTTTACATTATGAAAATTTTGTCTTTGTTTTCACCAACAGGAATTTAGCATTTTCTTCTGTATTAATGTAGACAACAAACCAGTTTTAAGTTGAATCTGTAACTTTGTCACCAGTAGGAATTTCAATGCTTTTTGCATCTGTAGTAACTATAATATGACATATTGAAAAAATGTGCGTGTTTATTACTGTGAAGTAGATATAAGATTTCTTAATAGATTTTGTTTAATGTTAGTAATGAAGCACCTATATTGCTCTATTGTACATTTGTTTGTAAAGTATTTTGATAGCTAAATTTTAATGTGTTTCCCTTATACACCTTTGAATTGTATTTCATGCATTTAAAACATGTTCCAATAAAGGGTTTCTAGCTGCACTGTACAATACAGAAGCCATTATCTACATGTGGCTATTGAGCACTTGATGGTGGCTTATTTATATTTAAATGTACCCTAGGTGCAAAACATTCCAGATTCTGAACACTTAACACCTATGTAAAATATCTCCAGTAATTTTTAAAAAATTCTGACTCTATATTGAAAAAATATTTTAGATATATTGTATTAAATAAAGTGTATTGAAATTAAGTTTTTCCATTTCTTTTTACTTTATTTCAATGAGACAAGTTGCTTTATAGGTGTTAATAGACTGCATAGGGATCCATGGCTTTGAAAATGGTGTCGAATCCTCAGAGAGGCTTCATTAGACTGAGGTTGAACATTAATTTTGCTGTTTCATGACTATATCAGTTTATAGTAACACTGAGGCTCTTGAAAAACAACACTTTTTTTCATCAAGAATACTTTATAGGTAATGTAGGATACTTTATATTTTCTCATACTAGGGAGCATATAATATCAGGTGTTTCATTATTTGCAATGCTAAGTTAATTTGTTTAAGGACATGACTGTTAAATTTCAACATTGTAAAGGTACTTCTTACCTCTTTGCAATTAGTGGGTAACCTGTCAGGTGATACTTTGGCACTTTACAGATATCCTGTTCCCTAATACCCTTTCATCTAATTGTGTTAATATTCATTGATTATACTTACCCAAGTCAGTTATTATACTGGGGTTTGCAAAATGGTCATTTTCTAATCTTAGTCTATATTCATGGTAAAGAAATTTCTTCCTACCTTCTTTCTTTTCTTTTGTCATAGGATGGATTGATTTGTCAGTCAGTCAGTCACAGTTAACAGTCTTTGTTCTTGATACTCAGATTGTCGTAAATTTGGGCAATAGAGCCTTTGGTTCCTGTGTCTTTTTGATATGATCATGTTAGTTTTTATGCCCTTTCTTGCTTTCTGCACAATATGATATCTCAGACCTGGAATGAGCCTTTTTTTTTTTTTTTTTTTGAGCACTGATTGTTGGTTGGTTGAGATTTATTAAGTGATCTGTTTGACAGGTAGTTTATAATTTTTGATGATTATATCACACAGTGCGGTTGTAAACATTATGTTATCCAGTTTTTAACATGCATCTTAGTAGTTCATTTAGATAGAATTCTAGAAGTTGAATTTTTGAGTTATAAGAATGCACCCTTTTTGGTTTTAAAGTTCTGTCAGCAGTGTGTTGTTTGGAAAGTTTATTTGTGTTTACTTCAACTACATAGCTTTCCTATCTTTTTGTCTTTAATCTTTAAGGCACTATTAGAAGCAAAACCTAACTGTTTGGTGTTTTCATTGAAGTCTTTCCCCCTAGTCTTAAAGCCTCTGTCTAATAGAAGTTTACTTTGATGCTGATAGTGATGCTTGACTGAGTGTTTCTTGAGATTTCTTCTGGCTGTGAATGATATTAGCTGTAGGTGCAGAGGGCATCAGACTTCCGCCTTATGTTTTAATAGAGTAAGACAAGATGTTCTGTGTAACGATTAGATAATACTGTACTATAAATATTGTACAGTAAGAAAAAGAAGATTCTTTGGTATTGGCCTTCTTTCACTTTAACTTTTCATCCTCCTTCTAAGTTGGCATGGAGAAACTGGAAGTAGAACTGTCTTGGTGCCAGAGAAGCCTGAAAGTAAAGGCTCTCATGTTTGGGAGTGCCCTCTTGTAGTACCTCTGATGTTTGTAAACTTGAAATCTTAAGAGGCCCTAGGAATTATGGGGCCTTCATATGCAGTCTAGTAAGAATTTTTTTCATTTTGTGGTGACTGTAGCTTTCCTGATATAAAAGTCCTTAAGTAGGAGATTCGTTACCTATTTCATTTCATTGTTTGTGTTTAATATTTACCTGACTTTGGTTTTTTGTTTCTCTTTCAGAAATGACTGCTGTCCACGCAGGCAACATAAACTTCAAATGGGACCCCAAAAGTCTAGAGATCAGGACTCTGGCAGTTGAAAGACTGTTAGAGCCTCTTGTTACACAGGTAAGAATCTGAAAACTCATCATACACAGTTGTTTGATAACATGGTTCCATAGCAGTAGGTCTGGGTAACAAACAGAGCAGGGTTATTTAGTTCAAAGGTTTAATTTGAGTCCTTGAGTTTAGGTTGATCGTACTTACATGATTTGGCTTCACTGATAATTAAATATTAATGTGTGGATTCATTTAACCCTTTAGAAACAACCTTTCAGTCTTTTTGGCAGTAATACGGGCTAGTAGTGTGTAGTGCAACTCTCCAAATGTTTGCACTTTGCAGACATTTTCTTGGCACCACTCTTTTCTTGGGATATCCAAGAAAGATGGGATATGGAACCCTGACCGTTAAATCTCTTCATCCTGTTTAATACCTTTATAGTCTATTAGCAGGTAATTTAATATGAGGGTATAAGTTTGGTATGTTCTGTTACAAATACAGTATCACAATGTGATGACATTTCATTAACTGTTAACAGCTAGCTTTGCACTTTTACTGTTCTGGCACAGTTTGCTTGTGTGTGTGTGTGTGTGTGTGTGTGTGTGTGTGTGTGTGTGAGAGACAGACAAAATGTAGTGCTATGCGCTATCCTTAAAAAAAAACCTCCATTCCGACTGATAAATATAAACTAATATTATAAATAAATATGTATACACATGTACACATACACATGTGTACATGTGTATATATACATGTTTTTAAAAATATGCAGGACTGTGTGGTAAGACTCAGGTATATTTACTTTATTGGAGCCCATCTGCCGCAGCTGTCAGTAGGTCTTTGTGTGACAGATTTACTCTAATAACCAATCTTTAGTCGTCTTCATTGTACAGATTATCTGGTATTATATGTATTTATGATGGTTAATGTTCTGGGACCTAAAACACCCTCATGGTAGGCTACTTTGGACAGCTGTTTCTTTCTTAAGGGCCTCCACTAATTCATTGCTGAAATTTGTGCGAATAAACTGTGAAAAGATTTCAGAAGTAAGTTATGTCAAAACATTTTGCATAGGTTAAAATGGGAAAAATGTGACCTCCAGATAAAGCTGAGTTCACTGTTGACCTCTTTCTGGAATTTTTTTAAAAATTGAATTTATTAAGGGTGACATTAGTTAATAAATTATATTGGTTTCAGGTGTACAATTCTATAATGTATCATCTATATATTGTACTGTGTTCACCATCCCAAGTCAAATCTTCCATCACCATTTATCCCCCCATGCCTTCTTCCATTTCCTGCCACACCCTGGACTTATTGATGATATAAAAACAAGTAGAGATTCCTAACTTGCTTCTAATTTAGTTTTTATTTATAAAATGAAGCTAAAGGCCAAATGATCATGTTTGAGGAATTAAAATAGTTATTATATTTCTTATCTTATACATGGAGAACTAAATTATTTTGGAAACTGAATAGAGTATCATCATTATATATTTTAAACATGGAGGAGTTCTATGTTATTTTTTAAAGCATGATGGAATCTCATAAATGTGATGTTTCATTTTTATGATTCTTGCTATCTTTAAAGATGTTAGTCTCTCTGTTATTTTCATTTTAATTGACTGCAGTTTAATTTTTCAAAATGGAACTTTTAGGTTACGACTCTGGTAAACACTAACAGTAAGGGGCCCTCTAATAAGAAGAGAGGTCGTTCTAAGAAGGCCCATGTTTTGGCTGCATCTGTTGAACAAGCAACTGAGAATTTCTTGGAGAAAGGGGATAAAATTGCAAAGGAGAGTCAGTTTCTCAAGGAGGAGCTTGTGGCTGCTGTAGAAGATGTTCGAAAACAAGGTAGGTTAATATTGCTTTTTATAGAGAGAGAGGCCTTTCTAGAAAATAAATTCTTGAAGGTGATTTTTTTTTAAGTCAATACTCCCATTTTAAAAATAATTTTTATCTATCTATCATCTATCTATCTGTCTGTCTGTCTATCTATCTATCTATCATCTATCTATCTGTTTGAGAGAGGGAAAGAGAGGGAGATAAACATCAATGTGTGGTTGTCCCTTGTGCGCATCACCTACTGGGGACCTGGCCCACAGCCCAGGTATGTGCCCTGTCTGAGAATCAAACTGGCGATCCTTTGGTTTGCAGGCTGGTGCTTAATCCACTGACCCACACCAGCCAGGGCCACATTCTCATTGTTATGCTTGCCAGTTGCTCAATTACTGATAATGTTCCGTTATTGGAGATATATGAAGTTGTACTGGCTGACATTTTAATCAGGAGAGATAGTAACAAAGGAACATTTTTTTTGGAGAATCTGAATCCACTTCTCTTGTTTGTTCCAAGTAAAAGTTGAATCTTAGAAATGTTGTAACACAATTTGATAGAAAATGAATGGGGCAGAAGTTTTCCTTTTATCCTATATAATACCTTTTTTTTTAGTTCCTGCTGAAGGTATAGGAGTGATAAAATGGAAAAATGTCCAGCAATTCTGAAAATACCATAGAAATTGTCCCATTCTGTCAGACTGGTATGTTAAATCAGGCATACATATTTGCACTGGTTTGAGTTTGAAATGCATTGAATGTGGGCCTAAAAAAAACCATGTGTTGGGAAAACTCAGAGTTAGTAGACGGTGAAATTATACTCACAGGTTAACTATAGTTACTGTTATAAAAACTGTCATCACTCTGAGGCTACAAGTATAAGAGGACTTAAATGTGAAAAATTAACTTCTTGTAACCTGTAGGTCTGTGTTAAACTTGTGATCCAGCAGGAGAACTTCAACAAAGACATAGCTTTCTGTAGGACTGTTGGATATCAGCTGAGGGGAACTGAGCCCCTACTCTGTGCAGGTGTTTTACTGGCCTTTGGGAGAATGTCAGTGGCTCTCTGATGGCTGACAGCAATGTGCAGCATAGGCCTTTGGAGTATCATGTCAAATACATCCCTGGGACAGTACCCTAAAAGGGGCAATGGGTTAAATGAGAGACACCATCTTTAGTTCTGAATTTTTGAATTAAAAACCTTGAATGGTAAATATTTTTCTCAGTTTTCAGGCTGAAGATTAATATTTCTTATACTGCAAATGATGAGATTATTTAAATTCATAAGACTAGCTAAGTGGATATATTGGTTTCCTAGGGCTGTAATGTATAAGTTATTACACACTTGGCTTAGAACAACAGAAATTCATTCTCTCACATATCTGGTGACCAGATGTCTGAAGTCAAGGTGTCAGGGTGGATTCTTTCTTGGGGACTCAGAGGAAGAATCTGTTCCATGCTTTTTCCTAGCTCTAAGGTTGCTGGCATCCTTGGTGTCCCTGTAGACACATCACTTCAGTCTCTGCCTTTGTTGTCACACGGCATTCTCCCTGCGCATCTTTGTTCACAGTTCCTTCTGATAAGTGTATCAGTCATTGACTTAGGGTCCACTCTAATCCTGTATGACTTCATCTTACCTTGATTATATCTGCAAAGACCCTGCTTCCAAATAAGGCTACTTTCACAGCTTCTGGGTAGACATGAATTTTGGGGAACACAATTCAATCCATTAGAAAGAGTTTTGAATTAATTTATTTTAAAGCAGTTTAATTGTCCGGTTCAAGACAATTTTTGAGCTGCTTGTTGAGAAAATCAGGATGGCTATTACTTCATTGTCCTGTGTGAAAATTTTATTCCGCAGCCTTTTTGCCCCCTGTAATGAAACTTATAATACTAATAGATGAATTTGGCCAAATGTTCATTGAGTTTAATAACTAAGACTTTTTTTTTTTTTTTTAATACATTTAGTTGTTTCAGGTAACTTTTTCACTCAGTAAGTGTTCCTTATTTCAGAATTTCTCTGATGCAAATCTGTAGCATTCATGGTAAGAATACATCCTCCCCCCAATTTTGAATGCATTTCTAAATTCTCTTGTTATTTTTGTTTATATCTGAGAAAATCTTTTATGTGGCTCTGAATCATAAGTACTTGTCTGTTCTAGCCCAACTTTGCAGTTAGTTATGATCATGATCTATTCACCATAAATTGCCTTTTCCTGGTGGGGGGACTAAAACAAATATAACTGCCTCTCATCATCATTACTGCATCAGATATAAAGAGCTGAAGTGCCTTGCTTTTTTCTGTTGGCTTATTTTCTTTGGAGATTTAACAAATGGTGTTGAAATGTCTCTCCTATCATTAATGGAACAAAGAATACATATTATGAAAATGGTTAAGCAGAGATTCTTTAATCAACCAAGCCTTGTCAGTTATGATGTTGAAGGTGTTTACTTATTATTTGAAACCCTGTAGTGGTGTTAATATATCTACAGATTCTTTGATACCCTTTCTTTAAAAAGTGAAGCCCAATTTTGATCCTTTTAAATATGTGGGACTCAGAGACTCTTGCCTTTGTAAAAGATGGAATGTAGTGAAAGTGATACTATGTGCTTTCAAAGGAAAGTCATAAAAAGTGTATAGTATTCACCTGGCTCTTTCTTATGGATTATTCAGTGTGGGGAGAACTGGCTGCTATACTATGAGGACACTCAGGAGCTCCAGTGGAGAGGAACTGAGGTCTCCTGCAGGCAGTCAGCACCAGTTTGCTGAGCATGTGAGTAAGCCACTTTGAAGCAGATCCTCCAGCTCCAGTCAGGTTTCAGATGATAGCAGCTCCAGCCAACCCCGAGTTTCTGAACAGAAATCAGGGAGACAATAAATGAGTTTATTTTGAGCTACCAACTTTTAGGGTAATTTGTTAGGTTGAAAAAAAAAAAAAAAATACAAACACCTTTCCCAGGCCTGGCTTCAGTTGCCCTGAGCACTTAGGCAAAACTGACCTAAATGCTCTTAATTTTATTGGTGTATAAAACACCGAATAATTGTGATTTACCTAGAGCTTCATAGCAGATTGACTAATGGAGTAGTTAGAATTCTTTGTACTTCAGGTCTGTTACTTTTCCACTGGAACTTGATTGCTAAAGGATATATGAGAAGATTTTATTTTTATTTATTTGTATTTTTAAAGTATTTTTATTGATTATGCTATTACAGTTTTTCCAGTTTCCCCCCCTTTTCCCCCTCCCTCCTGTCCCCCAACCCTCTAGCATTCCCGCCCTTAGTTCATTCATGTCCATGGGTTGTACATATAAGTTCTTTGAGTCCTTTGTTTCCTATACCATTTTTTATCTCTTCCTGCCTATTTTATGCCTACTAATTATGCTGCTTCTTCCCTGCACCTTTTACCCCCCATTCCTCCCTTCCCTCTCCCCACTGAAATCCCTCCGTGTGATCTCCATTTCTCCAATTTTGTCCCTGTTCTGGTTGTTTGCTTAGTTTTTGTTTTCGTTGTTTTTCTTTTCTTTTAGCTTCATTTGTTGATAGTTGTGAGTTTGTTGTCATTTTACTGTTCATATTTTTGATCTTCTTTTTCTTGGATAAGTCCCTTTAATGTTTCATATAATAATGACTTGGTGATGATGAACTCCTTTAACTTGACCTTATCTGGGTAGCACTTTATCTGCCCTTCCATTCTAAATGAAAGCTTTGGTGGATAGAGTAATCTTGGATGTAGGTCCTTGCCTTTCATGACTTCAAATACTACTTTCCAGCCCCTTCTTGTCTGCAAGGTTTCTTTTGAGACATCAGCTGATAGCCATATGGGAACTCCTTTGTAAGTAACTGTCTCCTTTTCTCTGGCTTCTTTTAGGAGTCTCTCCTTATCTTTAATCTTGGGTAACTTAATGATAATGTGCCTTGGTGTGTTCCTCTTTGGGTCCACCTTCTTTGGGACTCTCTGGGCTTCCTGGACTTCCTGGAAGTCTATTTCCTTTGCCAGATTGGGGAAGTTTTCCTTCATTATTTGTTCAAATAAGTTTTCAATTTCTCGCTGCTGCTGTTCTCCTTCTTGCACCCCTATAATTCGGATATTGGAACATCTGAAGTTTTCCCAGAGGTTCCTAAGCCTCTCTTCACTTTTTTGAATTCTTATTTCTTTATTCTGTTCCAGTTGGATGTTTATTTCTTTCTTTTGTTCCAAATCATTGATTTGAGTCCTGGTTTCCTTCCTGTCACTGTTGGTTCCCTGAATATTTTGCTTTATTTCACTTTGGGTATCCTACATTTGTTTTTTCATTTTTTGATCAAGCTCAATCAGATCTGTGAGCATTTTGATTACTAGGACTTTAAACTCTCCATCAAATAGGTTGGCAATCTCCTCATTGCTTAGTTCTGAGGTTTTGCTGTGATTTGGGCCATATTTCTTTGTCTTGGCATAGCTGATAGGTTGTAAGGGGGCAGGACTTTAGGTAATCACCAGGGCAGGGCAACCATCTTTGCTGCCCTGTGGTGCTGCTTGTCGGGGAGGGGCCAGTGAGGGAACGGTACAGCCCACTTGCTCATCTCTAGCACACTTTTCTTTTTTTTTTTTATTTTTAAAGATTTTATTTATTCTTAGAGAGGGAAGGGAGGGAGAAAGAGGGAGAGAAACATCAATGTGTGGTTGCTAGGGGCTGTGGCCTGCAACCCAGGCGCATGCCCTGACTGGGAATCGAACCTGTGATGCTTTGGTTTGCAGCCCGTGCTCAATCCACTGAGCCATGCCAGCCAGGGCTCTAGCACACTTTTCATCGAACTCGTGTATGAGACTGGGAGAAACTCCCACTGTGGCAACCCCAGCCATAACCCACAGTCAGCTCTGAGTCTCAGTTTTCCCCTTAAGTCATCCCCACCTGTGCAGCCTGCTGAGCTTGGTAGCCAACTCTGCCACCACAGTCTGCCTTGTTGCTGCAGTTTTTCTGAGTTGGCTTGCAGGGTCCGCCGCCTTACCAGCCTGGTTGTTCTAGTTGATATTTTCTTTAATTCCTTGGTTGTCGGAGTTCCATGCAGTTCAGTCTTTTGGCGATTTTGGTTGTTTATTGATTTTAGATTGGTTGTTAGCCACCTTTTGGTTGTGGGAGGAATCAAAGGATTTCTACCTACTCCTCCATCTTGGCTGGAATCCATATTTCTTTGTTCTGAATCAGTGTGGACTACTTTTGTTTGTAGTACAAGCTGGCAATTTTTTTTTTTCTTTATGAAGGGCAAGGTAGGAAATACTTTAGACCTTACTGGTGATAAGACCTCTGTTGATGCTGTTCAGTTCTGCAGTTGTATTGAGAAAGCAGCTATGAAAATCCATAAATAAATTGGCATGGCTGGGTTACAGTAAAACATTTATAAAACATGGGCCAGATTTAACCCACAGGAATAGTTAGTTGACCCCTGATCTAGGGTTTTCCCAGACTGTTAAAGTATTTTTTTTAATCCTTACCCGAGGATATGTTTATTGATTTTAGAGAGGGGGGAGAGAGAGAACATTGATATGAAAGGAAAACATTGATCAATTGCTTCCTGTATGCACCTTGACTGGGGACCAAACATGTGACCTGGGTATGTACCCTGACTGGGAATCCAACCTGCAGCCTTTTAGTGTATGGGACAACGCTCCAACCAACTGAGCCACCTGCCCAGGGCAAAGGTGTGAGCTTACTGTATTCAAAAATATTTATTTAAAACTCTTTTGAGCCAAAAATTAGACCTTCTTTATCTTTGAGTTTGTATAAGCAGTGGGCTCTCTGTGCAATCATATTAATAACAAGAGTTGAATGTATATAGTGTTTCAGCATAACTTAATTTTCTCCTTGTATTTGCTCCTGATTACATGAATAATAAACACAAACACTTCTGAGTACACTAAAACTTTATTGTTAGCATAGCCAGTGGGTAAAAGATTTGCATATATAAATGCAGGGTCACTTTATCTCAAGGCCATTGAAATAGCCAAGTGAGCCTCGAGTGGGGGATGGGAGCCAGTTTTCAATTGCATGGCATCCAAATCCCTGTGATCTGGGGTTTTTTTTGTACCGCCAATCAGTCCAAACGAGTTATTGTAACTACCTTATATAGGTTGAGGTATACATGTGCCTCTTAGATGTGCTCATTTCTCTTTTGGAGATCTACCACCCCAACTCCCATTCTGAATCATTTATACTTTATAGTTTTTATTCCTGTCTCATCACAGTAACAGCTAAATGATTTGTTGTCTTCCACTCTTTAGGCTCCAGCAGGGGACAGGTTTTGTCTTGGTCTGATGGCCAATCTCTGTGGCACCTATCATGGTTTTTGGTCCATGATAGGCGCTTAAATGTTTTAGGAAGATAATTGACTGTGTTCTCAAAGAAGTGTGTGAGAAAATGCTGTCTCAAAAATTAAATATTTTACCTCCCAGTGCTTAATGTAAATGCAGGGGTAAGTAAGGGTGGCAAATCTTACCTTAAAAAAAATTAGATATAATTTACATAACAGAAAATTCACCCTTTTAAAGTATATAACTCGGTGATTTTTAGTATATTCACCAAGTTTTGCAGTTATCACCATTACTTAGAACATTTTCATCACCCCAAAATACCCATTATATGGGTATATATGTATTATTACATGGGTATATACTAATACACATTAGTAGTTATTCGTCATATGTATGTATTTTTAACAATACCTAGAAAAGAGTATCTAAATGTATTTTATGAATCCTCAGATAGGGCTCTGTTGGAAAATGAGGGTGCTCTCAGCTGGGTAGGAGACATCAAGGGACTGGGTTGAGAAGGCCTAAATGAAACTTGTTTGAAAAAGGAGACACATTTTAAAAAGAGGACCAGCAGTGGCAAATTAGAATTGGAACAATGAGGAATAGCTTCTTCTAAAACAGGGTTTTTTAATTCATTGGTTACAATTCACAGTTGCACCTCAAAGGCCAAGTGAGAGACTTGCCTACAGTAGCTCACAGGCATTTTGGGTGGATGGAGGAGGAGAAGGCCCAAAGAAGCTGAGGTGCACTTTTATGTGTTCCTGCACTGCTTCTAATACATTCTGCTCAGTAAAAGAGCCAAGTCCATGATTGGTGTACTGGGTAACAATGGATTTCCTGGGCGAAAGCTTGTGTCAGAGAAACCTGAATGGGGAAAGAGCTGCTGGATGACTGTGTTTGGTCTCTGATGAAGAGAGACTGTCTTCTAGCAGACAGGTGGTGATTTTTTTCTGTTTTGTCCCAGAGCTTATAATCAGGGTGTGTGGATATAAAAAGCAAATTAATGGTGTGAGTGGCATGCAGGGAATGGAATGGGACGGGAACATAAACATGGGATTGGGAAAACTTCCTGAAGTTCACTGGATATTGAAAGTGGAAGAAGGGAGGGGAAAAGTCATCCAAGTAAGAAAAACAGATACAAGATGTGCATGAAACAGTGAGGGCCCTAACTTGACTGGGCTGGTGGGGAGAGAGGTTGGAGCTAGATTTAGAGGGTTGTTTGGAATGCCAGGTGAAGAAGAAGGGAGGAATGCCAGGGAAATGATACAGAATTAGAAGTCTGTGGTTGAACAAGGTCTCAGAGGTTCAGATTCCTGTATACTTGAACATACCTAGTGACACAGAACTTGCTACCTCTGCGAACAGCTTTTTCTAGCATTGCTTTGTGTTTATTTTTTTAAAAATTACTTTTTTTTTGAGAAACATTGATTTATTGTCCCACTTATTTATGCATTTATTGGTTGATTTTTGTGTGTGTCCTGACCCTGGAGATTGAACCCACAACCTTGGTGTATCGGGATAATGCTCTTAACCAGTTGAGTTAACCAACTAGGGCTGCTTTGTGTTTATTTTTAAAGGGTTTTTTTTTTTTCTTAAACTGAAATATATCTTAACTTTCTTCCTGTTATAAGAAGTTCTGCTGTGCCCTGACTGCTGTGACTCAGTGATTTGGGCATCATCCTGCAAACCAAAAGGTTG
Organism: Tonatia bakeri; assembly: GCA_004024845.1. Lineage (NCBI taxonomy): Eukaryota > Metazoa > Chordata > Mammalia > Chiroptera > Phyllostomidae > Tonatia > Tonatia bakeri. The sequence continues at coordinate 17,929 of PVIA01009316.1, forward strand.
CTAGTTTGACTCCCAGTCAGGGCACATGCCTGGGTTGTGGGCCAGGTCCCCTGCTAGGGGTGTGCGACAGGCAACCAGTCATTGTTTCTCTTGCACATTAGTGTTTCTCTCCCTTTCTCAGTCTCCCTTCCCCTCTCTCTAAAAATAAATAAAATCTTTTTAAAAAGGGAGTGAAGGTTGAGAGGGAGTCTTGTGGCAGGATCAGCAGTCAGGAGAGATGGGGGCAAGGTGAGGGGTGAGATGGAGCTGTTAAGGAAACAGAATATTTATTGGTCAATTATCAGGCAAGTTAACTGCCAGCTTGGCCTGTGCAAATGATCTTTATAGATAAAACTACGGGACCATGGAAAAAAATACAGTAAAGATTAAATTAAAAAAAAAACACCCAAGGGACCTGATAGTGGAAAAATTGTAGTAATTTATTTTCCTGTGGCTTGAATCATTTAGGGAATCTGTTGAGGCAGTGTATGCTACTAAAAAACTTCAGGTGAATTACCTAAAATTAGCATATTCTTCTCAGCATATAGCCATTAAGTTTCTGCTGTGCCAGTTTTCAGTAAAGTTTCAACAAAATTCTATTATAATGCTTGCTTCAGTGTTTACTTACACTAATAAAAAATCAACTAACATGTTATTTCATTTTTCTTGACTTTTTATTTTGATTTACCAGAAGTTGCCATGGTAGAACAGAGTGGTTCAGTGTACCCTTTACCCCACTGGTTCCTAACCCTGCCCTTGCTTGCTGGAAGCTTGCTTGAGTTCCACTTCTGCCCCGCCTCCCCAGGTCTTCCACAGAATCTGTTCTCTGATGCCAAAAAGTTTGGGGACCTCTACCCACTTTTCCCCAGTGGTTACATACAGGGTCTGGCACAAATAACATTCCTTTTCTGTTACAAACTCTTTTTTACAAAATCCTAAGCTTGTAATCCTATAACATAACAATGTCACACTCAAGCACATCATATGACATTTTAGGTGAAATTAAAAGTATAAATTATGACACCTTTATTGTTATCCTACCAACTGCAAGCAGGTGTTACTTCTGTGGGACTCTGTATTACGGAACTACATGACAGCCTGAACACCAGGACATTGACATTGGCACAATATGTGAATGTAATTCTCCGGTTCTGTCACATGCGTAGATTTATGTAATCGCCACTGCAATCAGGATGCAGGACTATTCTGTCACCACAATGCTCTCCCTCATGCTGCCCCTTACAGTCACACCCATGCTGCTTACACTCCCTATCATCTCTAACATTTAGCAACTAATGTCTCCATTTCAAATTCTGTCATTTCAAGAATATTTTATAAGTGGAATCATACAGTATATGACCTTTTGAGATTGGCTCCCCCTGCCCTGGCAACATGAAGCCCTTGAGAGCCTTGCAAATTGGTGTGTAAGTGAATTGTTTATAACTTTGTATTGCTAAGTAGTATTCCCTGAGTGCTCCATGGTGTGGGTGTGGCTTGTCTTTTGATCCTCTTAACAGGTCTCTTGCATAGTAAAAGTTTTAAAATGGAAGACATAGATGCCATCTTCCTTGGTTCAGCTTGAATGATTTCTATATGGGGGGAAACACATATGGAGAGGGGAGTATGTGCATGCACGTGTTCACATGTGTATATGTATATGTTTGTGTGTGTTTGTGCATATAGTTTTTCATTATAAATTTTGGAAAGGCAGTTTTAAGGAAAATGATATATTTTATCCCTGACAGAAGGATGGATATTGAGCATAAGCTGTCAGGCTCTTGAGGCATAATTTTCTCCCTGGCAATGACTAGAGTCACATTGAAGGAGGTGAAAATTGGTATCCTGTCCAGTGCAGTTGTTGACAGCTTCAGACTGACGTACCCACATCTGAAGTAGGCAGCCTGGAAGATAGATGTTAAAAGGCAGATGTGATCAGTATAAAGTAGCTGTCAGTGATTATTTGAGAGGCAGATAGGAGACATAGTAGAGTCTGGGTTTGCCAAGTTTATGATGTAAAGACTTGAATTACAGCTTTTAGAAGTTTTATGTGGGTATGTGAGAGAGATTGTATTGTAATTTGTCTGGTCTTATTAGTGTGGTTTTAATCAGGTTGGACTCATGAGCTTGATCTTATGTATGGGCTGTTGACTATTTCACAGGAGAAAAATGACAAGTATTCCTACCCTAGAATGTTGAGTATGGGTTTCAAAAGTGTTAGTAATGATGCTCTGGAAGAGCAATAGCAGAGAAACATTAAACATTTTGAAAAAGATGAAAGTTAAGTTAATTAGGATTTCAGAGTAGTGTAATCACTTTCTTTACAAGAAATTAAACCTCACAAGAAATCAGCTGATTTTTCTCATACTCTTGCTTTGAGTTCTGGCTTCTCATTTGTTATCCTGCCTTTTTCCCTTGCCATCTTGCTAGATTTTTCATCCTGTTTTCTCATCTTACTTTTGTGGCTATTTCTTTTCATGTGATTCCCCTGGATGGGTCTGTCGTTAGAAGTGCTCCCACTTCAAATCGTACCCTTCATATGTTCCTGAAAACTGTGATTAATTTAAAACTTGTTCATTATTGACCCTCATTCCTCCACTCTCACAATTTAATACATTTTCTTTTGCTCTTCATTTAACTTGAGTAGAAAAGCATTAACTGGTTGTCATTTGGGTGTTTTATGTCTTAAAGTTGTCTGTCTGACTTAAACTGTAAGTCTCTAGAGTAGAGGGTGCATTTTCTTTGACTTGGGATGTGTCAAGGATGCTGTCTGTTTCTGGATCACTACCTGTGTGTGAGCATATGCTGCTCTGCAGAGACTGGGGTTCTGCTGTAGCCAGCTTGGAAGTGAGGACAGGAAAATGAACTTATTAAATTTTAATGTTTCCTGTGATTTTGAAAAAGCTTCTCTTTTTAAATATTTTTGGCTATCTTGTTAAACTCACAAAAATAAATAACACTAGCCAGGATAATAATACTTTAAAGTTACAGTGGGTAATATTATTGCCTTAATATATTTGTTCAGTGTAGCCAAGGGAGTTACCTCAGGTATTACAATTTTGACTTCGGCATGACTTCAGCCATGATGTTTCAGTAACATGGTTTCTACTAGTTATTTTCTTAAGAAAGTGACTCCAAGTTGAAATGCATGTTATGCATTTATTTGAATGCATAATCAGGAAGTAAGTGCCTCTCTTTGGAGTGTTTCTGAATAGCAGCAGGGCACACTTGAATTAATAAGAAAGATGAGATGTGAATATATGTGGTGCTCTATTTTAACTTTTTAAAATAAAATCAGTCCATTCTGTTAACTGTTAAAAGTATTGATAGAAAATTCAAAGCTTTGTTCCTTACCCCTTCAGGATGGGGAAAGATACAGGTTGAGAGTTTTTCTGGCCGTGCTCTGAAGTGATTCTGATGGGCTTTTAGTATTTCAATAACATGATATTAAACGTTTATTTCCTGGGTTGATTTTCAAAAGATAAACATTTTTCTGGATTAAAAATGGCACCTTGGGAAAGTTGTCTTAAAGCATCTGTCAGGAATTTTGAATCATCAGTTTTTCTTTAAGTATGGAGGTATCATCTAGGGGTCTGTGTTTTTGGCCAAATATCCCTCATTGATGAATGGAAAGGTGAAGGTGGAAAGGAAAAGTGTTTCATTCAGATTTATTCTCATGTCGCAGGGCATGCAGGTTATGCCAGATATATACCACCATTTGGTTCCTTCCCAAAGGACGATGTTAAGAAATCTGTTATTCGTGTAACTGTGTTGCCAGTTTATCTTCATTGACAAGAGTGGAAAATGTCTTATTTCATTAGAAGTCCATAGAAAATGAATTAAAAATATTTGGAGGGTGTGAGGGGAAGGGAGTGGGACAGCTTGGAAAATGGGTATTAATTCTTGATTATCTTGAAGTTAGCAAATAATTTTGTGAAGCCTTGGTCCTGTCAATTTATTATTTTGTAAAATGAAAGTTGATGGAATGATAAAATAAGAATAGTTATGTTACTTTCTGATGAGATCCCTTAATTGTATTTTAGAGAATTTGGTATAAAGTAGTTTTATCAGTGGAGATAAATCAGAAAAAAAGTAACAAGAATTAGGAATCTTATGATAAAGAAGTTTTAGGTATTCAAAAGCCAGAACTGGATACCTTTAAAAAAAAAAAATTTGTGCTGTGTGAAAAGATGCCAACCTGTTAAATAAGGGGTCGGGGGTGGTAGAGGGTATGTGTTATAACATACTTACCTGTGATGTTGGTTGGTTGCTTGCTCTTTTTTTTTTCCCCTTTCCTATGACTATTCCTGGGTAGAATTGGAAACATTTTTTTAAACAAAAGTAACTTTTTTGCAGTAAGCATGCTTTTGATAGTAAGAGCAAAAAGAAGAAAATAAAAGTCAGCTGTGATTTTGTTACCTAGAGATGAAACCAATGTTTAACATTTTGGTTAGACTTTCAGTTTGTTTTTTATTAATATATTCACGTGTATAGAAATATGTTTTGCTACATTTCGTCAGTTTTTTCACTTAATGGATCTTGAATAGCTTTTAGTATCATCAAGTATTTTTCTACTATGTAATTTTTAATGGCTGAATAATATCCTCTACAGAATAATAATGCAACTTAAGGAGACTATTTTGAACCTTAAAACCAAAGACCTTTCTAACTCTCCAGAGTTTTATTCACTTTTCTAATATATAAATAGAATATAGTAAATACATAGAGTGGTTTTTCTTTAAAGACTGAAGGCTGTTGTTGATAACAAGTGTAGTATGAGGTATGGAGAAGAAAAAAAGTTTTAGACATTTAAAATCATTTTGAGGTAAAGAGATCAAAGTGACTTGAGCAAGGGCACCTGGAAAATCAGTGGGAGAAGGGAAATCAGAATCCTTTTATGGCCATGAAATTGATTCTGTAATGAATAATTTGAACATGTTTAAGATGGTAAGTGTCTTAACTATTCTACTGGAAGCTTCTGTCATTTTCATATAGAACTGTTTTTGCTGGTCCTCAAAAGCATATTCAGGTGGATGTCTAAAAATGTCTTTCTCTGTTGGATTTGGCAATTGATAACAAATAATATGCTCTCATAAAATGTTTTATTTAAGAAACGTCTACTTAAGGTCTGTATAATAGTTGAACTTCTGCAGTAACTGAACAAAAAATAATGACAAAGTGATTGGGCTGCCTGTAGCCCCCTTTATTTGACCACTTATCTATATTTTGGATAAGCTTCTCAAGACAGCTGAATCATAAAGCTTTTATATTTCATAATGTGTGCTAATTTTATTTTGTTTTTGCAGTGACACTAATAGCTGTGAGTTTTTTATACCTTAAAGAAATTTTGGATAGAGACATTTTGAGTGTTTTAGGTTATTCCTTTCTAGGAAACCCTGAGTTTTATGTATCACAGACATAAATTAAAGATATTTTACATTTTTTGATCATTTAAAAACTTTTTTCTTTAAAAGTATATACATTATAGAAAAATTTTAAAAACAAACAACATGAAATAATCACCCTTTGGGCTGTATCACCTTATGATATACTACCTATGTTAATATTTTCGTGTATGTTGGTGTGGTTTACCAACCCCACCCTTATAACATGACCATGTTGTGTTCTCCATTCTCATTGTGCAGTATAAATTGTTTTATATCTGCTATTCAAGGGGGAAATGTAAAAACAAATCCCCATTAGTGAAGATTCCTGAAGCGGGTGGATTATGTAATTTACAGAAGGTAAACCCACGTTCCCCTGCTGGGCTGGCAAAATTCTTATCTTTTTCTGGACCTCAAGGTAGAAAAGAAACATATTAGAAGTATCCTTAGTATTATTTTGCTCTATTTTTTGGGTCTCCTTGGAGGACTTTTGAAGGCTATAGAGATGTTTACATAGCTGAATTTCAGACAACCTTGGACTCTCTGTAGTGGCGTTGTGGTTGGGAGCTTTTCTTGTAGTGTGACATGAACTTTTTTGTATGTGAAGTTATAAATGGGATAAGTGAAGGAGATGACAAGGTCCTAAAAACAGGAAGGAACTTCGCTTAATTTCTTTAAAAAATAAAAAAGCAAACAGTTGGAGAAACTAGTGCCCAGAAAGTAGAACTAAAGTCAAGTTTTGCTTGCCACAAAACGACCAGGTTCTTACTACTTTTTGCACTATAGACAGTAGCATGAAGGAGATTCCTTCTTTACTGCTTCAACATTACAAATTAAAAGCCATTTTTTCCTCCATCCTTTAGGAAAATTTCCGGCATGACTTTATATGTACAGTTGGTATATGAGCAATAACCATGTTCTGAATAGATTTAAGAATTGAAGAAAGTGTATGATAATGTGGAAAGGGCATGGAAGTATTAATTATATTGTATTTATTGCTTCACTTAACTTTTAGAAAAACACAGTGAAGTGGGAAATCGTATTCTCATTTAATGCAAGAGAAAACAGGTAGAGATAAAGCAACCCAAAGTCACACAGCTGCCTGATAGCCAAGTTGGGATTCAGATCCCATTTCATTACCTTTTTTAATCTATACCAGACAGTGTTCTGGGAGAATAAGTGCAGTTGACTCTTGAACAACACAGGGATTAGGGGTGCTGATCTCCATGCAGTCAAATCTGGGTGTAACATTTGGCTCCCCCAAAACTTGGTTGTCTCTTGATACCTGTGTGTGTTGGTTTAGGACCCCTGCTCAATGATCAAAATCCAAGGATGCTCAAATTCCATATATAAAATGGTGTAGATCAGTGTGTACAGTTGTCCCTCCTCATCTGTGGACTCCCAGCCACAGATTGGAACAGTTACAGGTATTGGAAAAAATTTGCATTTAAGTGAACCTCTGCAAACCCTTGTTCAAGGGTCAAGTGTATATTCATTAACATTACTTTGTAACATTCTTTGTCTTAAAGGCATCGCATAATAGAATATCTCATGTTTCCTAGGCTTATTTTAAAAAAGAAAAACCAAGCTTTCTTTTTCTTTTTTTAATTTTTACTGTCTGTCTCTCTCAAACACCCATCCACACAGTTTTCAGGCCAGTCCTTTCCTTAGAACTTTATAAAGAGTTGGATTGCTTTGAAAAGAATTCACTCAAGATGTTTGATGCTTCATAATGGTCTTGATCTTGTCCTGTTCTAATGTAGAACTCTGTTTTTTGGTTTACTTCCTTTACAGTTGCCCTTTGTCCTTGTTTTGAACTCCATAGGAACTTAACTTTTATCCCTTGCTTACTTAGGGAAGAATGCTAGTGGATGGGCATGCTGACAGATCTGATTCCTTGACAGAACAGTAATAGTGGTTCTCTTAATTTTCATCATCTTTGTGTCTTAGTTAACACCAAATGTCATATAGTTGACTGGAGACAATTGGGACAAGGCCAGAAGACCCAGGTGTATTCTCAGCCTTTACTGCTGATCATGTGATCTTGAACAAATGACCTGCCTCAGTTTTCCCAGTTTGTCTTTTTGTATGAGGAAGGAGTGCCTTTGATAACTCTTACAAGAATGCTTAAAACTAATTGACAATTACAATATACTGTATTATTTTAAAAGAATTCTTGATTTTTTGTATATATATTTTACATTTATTAAACATCCTAAGTCAATCTTAGTGTCATATTCCTTTTACAGAGATGACCCTTAAAAGAAGTTTGAAGACCTTGTTTTTAGCTAGTGACTTATTTACAGATTTGTGAGTAGAGAAAATTTGAATGTTTTAATCCATCATACAGTATATTTCTGATAGCTTTTTTTCTTTACTAATAGCATGTTAGCCATGAAGTTAAGGATTTGCCAGTAGTATAGCTGTGAACTAAAAGAGATTAGAGTAGATATAAATATATTTTGTTTACTTTGCTTCTTCCTTCTAGTTCCACTTATTTGCTGTCATTTGACCTGATACTATTTTGGAATGATATCATGCTAGCTGTCAAAGGCATGAGACTGTTTAAGAAGAATCTGATGGGAGTGAGAATTGAGGAGGAGGAGGTGGTTATGGTGAAGAGAGAAATTGAGAGTTGACGAAAAATGGGGGATTAGTAAAGTGAGGTTAAGTGATGAAAGTTAAGTTTAAAATTATTTGTAAGACATTTCACTTGCCATTCAGATATAAGCTAATCATTGAAGAGTTTTGATTCATTTAGATGAACTTTATTTTAAAGAAACTACTTTAAATTCATCCTGTTTGGCCTTATCTAGGCCTTTACTTCTTCCCACAGTTCTTATGTTTACCTCAGGTTAACACCTCTTTTCATTTCCAGCAGCAGCTCCTTCAGAGTTTTCCGCTATCCTCAAGCCTCATTTCTATTTCCATCCTGCTCAGTATTTTGGAGAAGCTCATTTACTGTTTCTGAGAAAACTGAGATTCCTCCAACAGTGCATGGAAGTGCCTCTTGCTACCTCTGCTCTCACTTCTCATCTGAGGGTGCAGGAACTGCTCCTTTTCATATGGCTCTCGCTTCCTCCTGTGGTCCTGATTATGGGCGTTCCTCTCTGTGATCTAGAATCTTCATTCTTCAGTTATGTTGTTACTGTCTCTTTGCCTCCCTCTCCCTCTCAGTCTGTCTCTAATTCTAACAGTGATCATAGATAGTGTGGGAGTGTGGGCACTAGTCTGATACTCTATGAGCGTTGGTTTTATCTCCACAGCAATCATGGGAGTTCCGATATGCACAAATAGTACATTTTGTTCATCCGTTCACTACTTGGGAGATGTTTGGGTTGTTCCCACATTTCTGCTATTGTGAACAGTGCCTGCTGTGAACATTCATGTGTACATTTTTTGTGTAGAGATGTTTTTAGTTCTCTGGGGTATATACTTAGGAGTGGCATTGCTGGGTCATATGATAACTCTGCATTTAACCTTTTGAGAAATTGTTTTCCAAAGTGGCTGAATCATTTTACATTTCTACCAGTAAGGTGTGTAGTTTTCAATTTTCCCACATTTTGCCAACATTTGTTACTGGTCTTTTTTAAAAAAGAATTTATCTTTAGAGAGAGGGGAGGGGTACGAGAATGGGAGAGAAACATCAATGTGTGGTTGCCTCTTGCCCGCTCCACCCTGGGGACCTGGCTTGCAACCCAGGCATGTGCCCTGACTGGGAATCAAACCGGCGATCCTTTTGTTTGCAGGCTGGCATTCATTTCATTGAGCCATACCAACCAAGCTGTCTTTTTGATTATATGAAGTGATGCCTCATTGTGATTTTGATGCGCACTGCCGTTATAGCTGTGAAGTTGAACATTTTTTCATGTGTCTATTAGGCATTTATGTATCTTCTTTGGAAAGATGTATATATAATTCCTGTGCCTATTTTAAATCGAATTATTTGTCTTTTTTAGAAAAAGATTTGTTTAGAGAGGGGAAGGGAAGGAGAAAGAGAGGGAGAGAAACATCAGTGTAAGAGAGAAACATCAATTGGTTGCCTATCATATGCGCCCCCACCAGGGACTGAACCCACAACTCAGACATGTGCCTGGACCATGGATCAAACTGGCGACCTTTTGCTCTGTGAAATGATGTCCAACCAAGTGAGCTGCACTAGTTACGGTTTTTCACTTTCTTGGTAGTGTCCTTGGAAGCACGAAAAATTTGAATTTTGATCATGTTCAATTAATTTATTTTTTCTTGTGTTTGTGGTTTTGGTGTTAGAGCTAAGAAACCATTGCCAGAGGTCATGAAGACTTATATCAATGTTTTCTAAGTGTTTTATAATTGTAGCCCTGCATTTAGGTTTGATCTGTGATATTTTTGAAAGTATATGGTGTGCTTTTGCCTTCTTTTCTGTCTCAGGACAACCCTAGCTTGAAACCTTTAAGTAATCTTTGGTGCTTTCTTCTCCCTCACTGTTCATAATCAAAGGTTATCATATTATTTGACTCCCTGCCTTTATAATTTATTACTTTTCTTTCCTGGGCTTCATTGTGGCTTTCTGACCTCTGTCTCTGGCCACATTTATTGTATATATTGTTAGGTTAATCTTTTGTATCTATGACTTTGAATTTGCTCTTTGGTTCAGGGATTTTTCTTTGTACTCTCTCTATGGTCTTTCCATTCCCATCTGCTGCTACTTGGAGAAGTCGGCCCCCAACTATGCCTTCTTTTTGTACATTTCGACTTAAGTGGTTGTAAGGACATAAGCACTGGCATTACAAATCTTGGTTCTACCATTTAATAGCAGGTGACTATGATTTAATTAACCTATCTAAGCTTGTCTCATTTGTAAAGAAGGGCTAATACAGCTTACTTTCTAGGAGATTGAGAGGATTAAATATGATATTGCCACAGAGTGGATATGTAATAAATATTGGGTGTTACTGTGTTGCTTTTCCTTTTTTGTTCAGGTGCTAACTCTTTTAAGTCCAAAGTCCTTCTTATCCTAGGAGGGTAGAGTATGTCTTGGAGTGTCATGTCGTCCATAAAACTTGTTGGTTATTAGTGCATCTTGCTTTGAAACCCTGTGGTACTTTATGATTTTGTTACAGCTTGTATGTTATAATGTCACATGATTTCCGTATGATCACATTTCTCTTTTCTAGATTATAAACCATTTGAAAGCAGGGATAGTCTTGTTCAGCTTTGTATTGGATTTGTTTTTAGTGTGTAATAAGCTCTCAGTAAATAGGTGAAATTCTATTTATTGTATCTCTTGTTTAATATTAGTATTGCCTGAGGCAAATATCTTTTTCTGCAAGGCTTTTGAGACAACTTATTATGTGAGTAAAAGATTTTCCTACTATCTTTCCATAGCACCTTGTCCACAGGCTATTGTAATTCTGATTGCATTGTAATACTTGCTAATATGTGAACCCTTTGAGTACAGGTGCCTGTGTTAATTAGCCTTTAATTGTTTACTTGTCTCATGGAGCTCCTGCCCTAGAGCTCCATGAGGACATGGGCCGTTTCTTGTGCACTGTATCACTGGCATTTCATACAGTCTTTGATGTATCATGGGTGCTGAGATACTTGTTGAATAAATAAATAAATGAATGGGCTCTGTCTTTTTAAGTACTATAAGATAACATTTGTAATGTCATGTATCCACATAATAATTGCTATATGTCTGTATCTCACGTACAGAAAAAACTTTTAATTGTGAAATTCTTTATTGTGAGTTATTCCTAACCTGACAAATAATGCAGAACTGGATCTTGTCTTTATTCTCAGTATATATGGTGCTTCTAAACCTAATTAATATAAATCTGAGGGTGGATTTATCCCCCCCTCCACCCCAGCTCATATTATGCAAGTAAATTTGATAGCTAGGAGATATTTGGTAGATCTCTTTGGAATAGCTAAATTTCTTGAGAATGCACTTTTTTACATTTGTGGAAGTGTTGATAGAGTGAATGGCCTTTAAGCTTGAACTGAAGTGGTCACACTCAGCCAGGGGAGGGAGTATATGCTTTCCAGGAATCAGTTTTGTTTTAATTCTCGCCCCAGGACATGCCCATTGATTTTAGAGAGAGGGGAAGGGATGAAGACAGAGAGGGAGAGAAACATCTATATGAGAGGGATATCATTCAGTTGTCTCTCACATGCATCCTGGCTGGGGGCAAAACCTACATTCCAGGTAGGTGCCTTGACCAGGAATTGAACCCGCGACCTTTTGGTTTACAAGATGGAGCTCCAACCAACTGGCCAGGGCCTTTTCCAGGAATCCAAAGGTAGTCGCCATACAGGTCGTGTCAGTAGCATAACTGGTGAACAGACATAGCACTGGTCCTGTAGTTGCTTCCAGCTATAAGAAAAGAGGGACAATACGGGCACTTTAAAAGGATATTAATAGAAACAAATGACAAAAACTATGTTATTTTACAAGTTTCTAGGAAATGTTACAAATAAATTGTTAGCATTGTTGAACTCAGAATTGTGTAAGCTGGATATTCCTAATAATCAGTAAAATGTATATGTTTTTAGCTTAATTTTCTTTATTATGGATATAATACCTATTTGTTACAGATGATGTTTTTATAAGTACAAAGTAATGTAAAGAATTAGATTGTAACCTAGTATGTAAATATTATTTGTCTTTTGACTTCAATCATTTCTTTTTTAAAAACGGATTACATACACTTATTTTGTTTCTTTTCTGCTTAAAGTTCTATCATTATGCCGTAACATTTTTCATATATATGTTAATATTTGCAGAATAGTCAATTAAAGGTTAGACCATAGTTTACTTAACTAGATGCTTATTGTGGAGCATTTGAGTTGTTGGCAGTGTTCCTCTATGAGAAAAATGAGTGATTCAGTGACTGAACTCTGTCTTCCACATACCAGTGAGTCTGTTACTGTTAGAGCTATGCACATAGACATTTGGGATGGTTAGTGAAGTGTGGTGCTCTTACATAATGGTTGCTGTATTTCTGTGTAATTCTGTGGATATGAGGGTAAATTTCATTAGATCCTTTCTTTTCTCCCACTCAAATCTTGGATTTAGTTTTCTTAGGATACATATAATGTTCCTTTTTTGAAAGGAGTATTATTACATCACTGGAAAGAAGTATTTTTCAAGGCTCTTAATGTATAATACCAAATCATTTTCTAGGTATTGTGCTTTCATCAGCAACATATGAGGGTGCTTTTCTTAGTAACAGCTCTTAAAAAAAAAAAAAGAAAGAAAAAGGCAACAACAAAAATAAAAAAACCTTAAACTAAATTCCATGCATGAAATATACAAAGTTTTTATTTTTTGAAATGTAGACCAGCTATTTGCTCATTTGTGCTGTTTGTTTTCTTCATTCTGTAAAACAGGTGATTTGATGAAGAGTGCTGCAGGAGAGTTTGCAGATGATCCCTGCTCTTCCGTGAAGCGTGGCAACATGGTTCGGGCAGCTCGAGCTTTGCTGTCTGCAGTTACCCGGCTGCTTATTTTGGCTGACATGGCAGATGTCTACAAATTACTTGTGCAGCTGAAAGTTGTAAGTACAGGCAGGCCTATGTCTGAAATTTTTTTCACTAGCACAGTGAGGTTGCTACTGGCCATACTTACTTAGTTCAGCATTCCTGGGGATTTGGATTGGTTTTGAACTTGATTTACTTAAAAGGACCAGGAATGTTTTTAATTTTCACTTACTCCTTTATTCCTAGTGTACAGTATACGGCTCTATGGTGAGCCTGTGTTGTCTTGATTTTAATGAAGAACTTACAGCAAATGTATTGTTTGACTCTTTCCTTTCTTATTTTAGTAATGAAACATTTTCTTGTTCCATTTGAGTTCCAGAGTTGAGAAACCAGTATATGTTAAATTGTATCCTTTAAACAGAAGTCAGTCATACTGTCCTTTCCACCTCTCATAAAGTTCCCATGTAGTAGCTTCTCAGATGTTTGAGTGCCATGTAAACTAAAGAGAAAGTTTGGATTGCTATGTGTGTTGCTGTTAAAAGGCATAAAAAGTTCTTTATATAGACTTACATTGTTCAGAATTTTACTTTTTGGGGGTTATGTTTAATAGGTGGAAGATGGTATCTTGAAACTGAGGAATGCTGGCACTGAACAAGACTTGGGAATACAGTATAAAGCCCTGAAACCGGAAGTGGATAAACTGAACATCATGGCAGCTAAAAGGCAACAGGTACAGTGATGGTTGGGGATATATTAATGTTGTTTATACTGTTACCTAGTGGGGAAGATTTACTTTACCTAAGTTTTCTGAAGTTAATGATACCTTCCTCTGCTAACATAGCTCCATTAAAACATTTAATTTACATGCCCTGACTCGTGTGGCTCAGTGTGTTGGGCATTGTCCCGCAGACTGAAGGGTTGCCAGTTTGATTCCAGGTCAGGGCACATGCCTGGGTTGTGGGCTGGGTCCCCAGTTGGGGGCATGCAGGAGGCAGACAATTGAAGTTTCTCTCTTTCTCTTTTTCTCTCCACTCCCTTCTCTCTAAAAATAAATAGAATCTTCTAAAAAACATTTAATTTACAATATCTTTTTAGTATTTTTAAAATTAAGTTGTATCCATATTATACTCCTATTTTCAGTCTCATAAAAATTTTCCTTTAAGTAGCTAGCCAATTTGCAGTAGTGTAGGAGGTGATAGTTAGATTGCATTCAAGGATTAACTTGAGTTGGTAATAGAGTTTAATTCAGATTTTTTAAAAACCTTAAACTAGTTAAAATGTAATGGAATTCTATATCAGAAAGTATCTCTCCTCTCAATATTTTTCACTTAAAATTTTTAGAAAATTTTTTGATTTTTAGAGAGAGAGAGAGAGCGTGAGACAGACAGACATTGATTTGTTGTTCTACTTATGCATTCATTGGTTGGTTCTTATATGTGCCCTGACCAAGGATTGAACCTGCAACTTTGGCATATCAGGACAATGCTCTAACAAACTGAGCTACTTTGCCAGGGCTTATATTGTCACTTTTAAGTATATTTTAGATTCATAGGCTTGGAGTCTGTGTAGGTGGAGAGCCAAGTAGTTATACGTAGATTTCCAAATAGGTCAGTGGGATTAATACCTATAACTGCTGCATTGTTCAAGGGTCAACTGTATTTGTTATTAATCACTATTAGTAGTTTCAGTTGTTTTGGGAATTTGTGTTTTGTGCCATGTGGATCAATGTTCTTATTTCCAAGCTTTGCTAGCTCTTCGGTGTTTTTGCTGTTGAGATGCTTTGAAGTCTTCCCTGTACCCTTCCTGTGTATTAGATGTGTGTTCTGTAGGGGAGATGCATATGATAATGTTCAGCTTCTTACAACTTCCATAGTCCTGATCAAGCCTTTAATTCTTATTTTTAAAGAAGCTCTGAAAATAGGAATTCTTATTATTATTAACCAATACCTATATCAGTTAGGATATTTTATACTGCAGTTCATAGAAAAGCCAGCTCCAAAACTACTTGAACAGTGGAGGATTTATTTTCTCAGTAATTGGAAGTCCCAAGTTAATGTTTCTGACTTTATAGAGTTGTTAAATTTAAAGGCTTTGCAGTATCATCAAGGATCCAGGTGTTTTTTTTTTTTTTTAATTTTTTAAAATTGATATTTCAGAGAGAGAAACATTGATTTGTTGTTCCACTTATTCATGTATTCATTGGTTGATTCTCGTATGTGCCCTGACTAGGGATTGAACCTACAACTTGAAGATATTAGGATGATGCTGTAACCAACCAGGCTACCTGGCCAGGGCAAGGATCCAGGTTCTTGACATTTTCCAGCACTGCGATCTTCAGTGGGCTTGGCACTGGGTGGCTGCTAAAGCTCTAGACATGACACTTATACACATCAGTATGTCCATTGAGAAAAAGGGACTGTTCCAAATGTCTGTTTATAAGCAAACAGTCCAGAAGCCCCTAATACATTTGCCTTAAATCTGAATTGTGTAATACTGCCATTCCTCACTGATCATTGGTAAGAGGAAATCAGTTACTATGTCTGACTCAGTAATGAAGATCTTCCTTATGATCTGGGATGGAGTGGCCTTCCCGAGGATAGAAACACCCAACAAGAGCTCTGACTAGCATGAGGAAAATGGGGTCATTACTCTTAATGTCCATATATGACAGCCTCAGCTTTGAAGACTTCTTAGTAACTTTCATTTGGTTATATTTACATTAGTATAACAATTCTACCCTACAAGGTTGAGAGGATTCTCAAGTTAAATAAGATATGTAAAGTATTTAGTATAGTGCTAGGCACTAAGTAGGCTCTCACCAGTGGGCATTTGGTGAATAATAGTTATTGCTCATATATCAAGCTATAAGATGTGATCAGACTGAATCTGCACATGTGAGAGATCCTGGTTTTATATCTCTAGTGCTTAATTTTACACATGATAATACAGCATTATTATGGTATACTGTCTCAGTAATACAGTTAGTATATGCTCAGTGGACTTTTACAATCTGTCCTGGTGTTGACTTATGTCTCAATCACATAAATCTCAAGTAATTTTTTCCTTTTGCTGTGGCTTATTGCTCCTTAGAAGAACTTGTTATAATAGTATGCTAATTCTATTAATATGACAAGTTGGCCAAATTATGTCTATAATTTGTTTTACTTAATGTTCTTGATATAAATTCTTATTTGAATGCCTGAACTAAATGTTAGATATATTTAAAAAATAAAGTTTGGCAAATAGTCACACTGTTTTAAAATGTAGTCAGATCATGGTTTATGAAGACTTAATATTATTTGAGAATATTTAGACTGACATTGTTGCTTATCTTTGTAAAATGATAGAATAAGTCAGTGATGTTCTTGAGATGAAACATAATAATAGTCCAGAATTTTGTATGCTTTTGGAGAAACTTACTGGAAATGCTGTCTAAGTTTTAAATCTGTGTGTCATGAATCCATGCAGAATTTTTAAAATATAATTTCTGATGTAGTAATAAAAAGGTAGTAAATTTCAAACATTTCCAAAATAAGATGTCATAAAAATCTTGAAGATATTAGCCAACATGCTGGATGCTCTTCTGTTTGTCCTTTCGTATGTTTTCTGCTCTTGTTCATCCTGCTCTCTGTCCCAGGAACCTCACCTGTCCGGACTGCATCCAGGGACTCCTTTGCTTTCTGGCTCTTGGTTGCTTTGGCCAATAGGAGCACCTATAGGAGATCAGAGGACAAAGGAGAGTGAGGCTATGGTTTTATTCCTCTGGCTCCCACCCTGCTGGTTGTTCTGAGTGGCTAAAAGTCATATCCTTTGTCCGAGATATTCTCCACATACCTTGTTCCCTGGTTTCTGCTAACCTCAGCCTCCTCTTGTCTCTTAAAGCCTATGTGTTCTAACAGCCTTGTGGTTTCCCTGTATTTTGCCCATACCTTTGTGGCATAGTCCCTAGACAATCTTTGAATTACCTAGTTTGATTTTACTATCTGTTACTGCTCGTATCTTGAGTGATACACATTCCCATTTTAAAGTTTATCTTGGGTTTGTAGTATGTCACGGTCATTTATAGTTTTCCTTGGGCCTAATTCTTTAACCTCCTACAGTAAAATCCATTCAGTAGTCTGGCTATAGGTTCCTTTGTGCCTCCTGTTCATAAAATGGCCTTTTATAGGATCTGGGCCTTGGTATCTATTTCTATAAACTAGTGTTTTTTGGGGGGAATTAGAGTGCCACTCCTTTCTTTTTTAAATCATCACCTGATATGTTTATTGATTGGGGGGGGGGAGAGAGAGAGAAAGAAAGAAAAAGAGAGAAACATTGATGGGTTGACTCCTGTTTGTGCTCCATTGGGCATCAAACCTGCATCCTAGATATGTGCCCTGACAGGAAATCAAACCCGCAGCCCTTTGGTGCATGGGATGATGCTCCAACCAACTGAGCCACTGGCCCAGGCTAGACTGCTACTCATATCCTAAGGTCCCAGCCTGGTGGAACCTTCATTTTTTGTTTTGGATATTGCTCACTGGCCTCCTTCAGTAACTGGCCCATTTTTCTATGTTTTCTGGCAGGATTTCCTCTATTGCTGTATGCTTAGCCCCCTGGACTTTTTTCTGTCCCCAGGCATGGCGTGTAATAATTTAGATTCTCATTGAGCCTCTTATCTTTGCAGACAACACTAGTCGAGAAAGGGGTATTTCCTCAAGAGCAGTATTTGGGTTCAGTGTGTGTTCTGGCTCCCTTAGCCTCTCTTGTATCATTTAAGCAGCAGCAGCCACCTGTTAAGGAAATGGTAAATGTCATAAGGTCCTCAGGCTCTCTGGAATTTACCTGTTTGTTCTTAAGGTTTTTCTGAGCACAAACGTGTGTAGAAGAGTTCTCCACGGGCAGGGGATATCCTTCCATTTATCCATCTACCTGCCCAAGGCAACCTGTTTTTTAAAAATAGGCAGGAAATCTGCTATGGCTTTTGGCAAAGTCTTTCACATACTAAAACTCACATCCTTACACATCTCCTCTCCCCAGCTTTTTTGGGGCTCCCTGGGAGTTTACTCATAGGACCTGGCTGAACTACCATCTGGGTGGGGACTGTTTAGAGACTGGAATCCAGAAAACTAGGAGTTCCGTTTTAGTGAGAGATGCTGCTGAAAATAATGAATAACTCTAAAAGGTGTTTACAATGTTCTAAATACTGTTATAAGCCCTTTATAAACACAAAACTCATTTAATCTTCACAAAATAGTGTGGATAGATACTGTAATTGATCAGATAGTAAGTTCTATAGATGAAGGAACTGTAGCACAGAGAGGTTAAATTTTGGCAAGGTCACTCATCTAGGAAGTGGTTGAGCCACATTTTGAATTGGGGCTCTCTGGCTCCAGAGAACAGGGGTTTTGTCTGTTTAAATTGCTACTATAATCCCTATTGCTTAGAACATTGCCTGTATGTAGTAGCTCAGTACATATTTATTTAACAAATGAGTGAATAAGTCACTTCTCTGTACTACACATCCATCTTGGAATGGAATTCTGATTATGGCCCAAATCTGTTACTTTCTTGGGCTAGAATGTTATTGGCTGACTAGAAGTACTGAATTTCCATGAGGCTACAGGCTCTACTTTGATGCTAATAGTAAAATAGATGCAGCAGAGATTAGGATGGGCCGGCATCGACTAGTTTCTGAGAGGAGGACTACCTCTGCCTCACACTGTCAACTCTTATTTGTTAAGGTATTTGTAAAATTTTAATTCTTGTGAGAAGGACTACTTCTGCCTCACATTGTCAGCTCTAGCTCGTTGACATATTTGTAAATTTTTCTTACCTAGTCTATGTATGACTTCCATGATTATTTTTCTGAAAACCTGAACAGACACATTGGTATTGGATATACTGCCAGTGTTGTAAGTGTACATTTTCTGGACTGACTGGGTTTGACCATGGTCCGTTTCTTTAAGTATAGTCATTTGAGTGCAAGAGAAGACACCTGATCAAATGTGTTCATGGCTACAATTTTATATTGAGAGGAAAATGAGAGAAACTTTCACTTGAATTTCCAGCTCTTGGTAAGAGAGAGGCTTATAGATTGCTTAAAAGTAAGTTTCTGATTCTTGATCACTACATGTGATGGTTAGTTCACATTACATTGAAGGCAGTCATTCCTTCCTTCTGTTTTCTATTTGTTCCTGAGTCTGCTTGAAACATTACTGAATTGGTGAAATTGAATCAGGAAGGTTAAAGTAAACAAGGGACTCTAACTTCCTAAATATTCTATTGCTTAATAGCTCACTTTTTTCACTAATCTGGATTACTTATAAGCATTATATATCTTGAAAAGAATACTTATGATTGATCATTATTTTTATAGTAAATAGTGTTGCCTGTGATTGTGTTCATTTTCTTATCTGTACTTAAAAAAACTAGTTTCTTAGTGCTATAGCAAAAGCAGTTCTAAGGAAAGTAGACACTTTAGCAGTTAGTACAAATAATGATATTTGCCATTTTTATCATAGAATAAAATATATTCCCTAGTACTTTGTAAATAGGAATTTATTCAGAGATACAGTGTGGTATGAGCAAGACATTTAGAAAATGTCATACAGAGCACGTGCTTAAGCATAATGGTTAGCCTTAGCCCCATGTCATAGCTTGAGTTTTGAAATCATCATCAATTCTTTAAATCCACGGGGCCCCGTTTCTGAATATTTAACCTAATGTAGTCTATGGAAAGAAGGTAGAAGTTTATCATACCAGTCCAGGCAGTGGTTTTAGGAAAGTCAGGCATTGAATGATAATTCTGACACTATTAACTTTAGGTGACCACAGGAATCTTTGGTGACCTTTATAAGAGGCTGTACCGATCTAGGTTATATGTGCTTAGGAAGAATGTCAAAGCTGATTGCAAAATATTTTATAAAGCATAGGACAAGTGCTTAAAGGCAAATGCCTCCCTAGCAGACTTAACGTCCTCGAGGTTGTGGTGAGGGCAAGACATTTAGAAAATGCTACCTGGAACCTGTGCACCAGCTGTTGAGGCATAATGGTTAGCCTTACCCCCTGTCATAGCTTGAGTCTTGAAATAATCACTAATTCTATAAATCCACAGGGTCCTGGTTCTGAATATTTAGCCTAATGTACTGTGCTACAGGGCATTTGGAGTGCTGTGAGCTATTACGTGCAAATTCAGATTCCAATGAGAAAAGTATTCTAGGAGGAAAAGAAAGCTGTCATATTAGACAAGGTTTGAATAAAGATGCAAACCTAAAATATATAGTGAGATGAAGTTTCAGATAAAGGGAGCCAGTTTGGTGTCTCTAATGCTTAATTGGGATCACATCTAGAAAGATCAGCCATTAAATAGCTGGAGTTAGACTTTGAGTAATTGACTCTCGTTTTTCTAAGTCACTTCGCTTTTATATTTTTACACATGTAATACTTATTTTTAACACATTTAAATTTGTACTCTAAGATTCAGTTGGTGGCATTAACATTGACATTCTATGGTTACATAGAGCTGGAACAGTGCTGGTGGGCACTTACAAAGCCTGTCCAGAGAGTAACCAGCCATACAATGTGAAAAATAGAGAAATTGATTGAAGAAGATACAAGATACAAGAAATATCATACATAGGACAATGATGCCTCAGTCCCCTTCAAAGGAGGCACCTTGAGACCTCACACAGGTCTCCCAGTGTATCTTCTGTTCAAAACACTGCAGAACCCTTTGCTGGAGTCACCATCAGCTGCCCATCGTGTTTTCCTGAAGCGGATTGACAGTCTGAAATCCCTTTCCTTTCAAAGGTGATTTTAGTTTTGGGAAAAGCCAGAAGTTGTAGAGCACCTAATCTGGGCTGTAGGGGCGCTGAGTCACCTGGGTGATTTGATGTTTCACCAAAAAACTGTACGAGACATGATCTCTCAACCAATGAAGAACATTGAGGTAGTACTCCTTATCATTGTTTGGCCTGGAGGGGTGTACTGGTAATGGACAACTCCTTCCCAATCAAAAGATATAGTTAACATTGTCTTGATCTTGGTGCAGCTTTGCCGCACTTTCTTTGGGCATGGAGAACC
Organism: Tonatia bakeri; assembly: GCA_004024845.1. Classification (NCBI taxonomy): domain Eukaryota; kingdom Metazoa; phylum Chordata; class Mammalia; order Chiroptera; family Phyllostomidae; genus Tonatia; species Tonatia bakeri. Next base: position 38,817 of record PVIA01009316.1, read on the forward strand.
AGGCGACTTCCATTGGGACAACTGGGCCTTCGTTACAGGATCGTAGCCATAGACCTCATGAGCCATTTCCGGTTATGACCTTCATTAAGGAAATCTGGTTCATTGGCAGTGGTTTGAATCAAGTAATTAGCACTGAAGCACCATGTTCCTTCTGCTTTGGTAGCAGAAGCTGCAGAACGAATTTTGCCATGACATGTTTCATGCCATGACCCTGCATTAAATCTTGGACACAGTAGTTTTTGGAATCCCTAGATCGGCTTCTAGTTCTTACACTGTCAGTTGCCGGTCTTTGTTGATTGCAGTCTACATGTTTACCATTCTCAGGAGTTCTGCTTGTTGCAGGCCTTCCAAAACATGGATCACTTTCACCAGATTCTCAACCATCTTTGAAGGGTTTGTGCCAGACTTTTATCTGCAGTGCCCTCATTGCATCATCCCTGAAAGCCTTGTGAATGAATCATCTGAATAGTTTCTGCAGAGGGCGTTCAGGCTTAACGCAAGATTTGATGCAGATTTGTTGCTTTACTTGCTCAGCCATTTTGAATGTGATGGCCACACGGTGCACATGCCCACTTCAACAGTGCCTACCACCCCTGCTGACGAAGTACAGTGAAGTTGTCATTGTTCACACACGCACATTCCAGTCCACTCTCTTTTGCTGCCAGGTTACACAGATGTCACGCAAACCATTCTTGTTATATTGACAATGGCTGGACTTTTTCTGGACAGACCTCTTTTGTGGTGGTGTTCCATGTTTACTAAAGACTTAGCATTTTGATCCATGTTTATTAAAGACTTACTGACTGTATTTTTCTGTGTATAATGCACACTTTTTTGCCCAAATTTTTAGGGAAAAATAAGGATGCACATTATTCATGAGTGTAATGGTTGCATACCATGGGTATAATAATCCATGCATAATGCACACAGAAACATGGGTGTACATTATACACGGCAAAATATAGTAGTTCCTTTCTCCCTTTGAGTAATTTCAGTAACAGTGGGATATCAGAAGTACTCCATTGTCATCTTATTGTTAGTATCTTTGGTCACTACACATAGCCACCCAGCTTGTCTACTAAGTAGAAGCTGGTAGTGGAAACTATGCCAGGAACTTCACATCCTTTTAACTGTGGATTATGTTGTAATTATGGGGTAGAGGAAATTGTAAAAGGGCAGTTTCACTTCAGACTACATGTATATAGGGTATTGCAATGAGATACACACCATTTGATTTAGTCATGGAGCACATGAACCTCACTCAGCTTTGTGTCTAATGACCTGTGTCCTGAGGTGGTCTTTGGGGTGGGAGAAGGGAGGGGAGAAGTTGTATACTTGGGAGAACATCTGGATGGTTTGAATAGTTTGTGTACACCTGTGGTAGCCCATCCCAGGTTTCACACAACTCTTGTAATGAATTTTTATAACTTAATAAAAAAAATCCTCATAATCTTATTTTGTTTAGATGTGTCTCTGAATGATTTTTCTATTTTGGTTGGACTATTCCAAACATATTTATATAGTTGGTAAATGAAGATGCTAGTCAGTTTTATGTTTTACTTTTTATTTAGTTCTGTGCTTTATAGGCATTGTGCCATTTAACCCTCAAGACAATTATGGGAGGTTCTGTTATCCTTCCTATTTTATAGAAAGTGAAGCAAACCAGGAAAAAGTAGAGTTGGAGATTGGAATCCAGGTCTGTGTGGTTTGGAAAGTTTGAATTCTTACCTACCAAGCCATACTGCCCTCTTGGTGATGAACTTTCAAGCCAGACTTAATGAAAATATTGTGTTTAATTAGTAGGAATTCTGACTTTTTAGTATATACTGACAAAGTTTTATATGAATAGAACCCATATATGAAGACTGTTTCAATTTCTTGTTGTTTGCTCTTATAGGAACTGAAAGATGTGGGCCATCGTGATCAGATGGCTGCAGCCAGAGGAATCCTGCAGAAAAATGTTCCAATTCTCTATACTGCATCCCAGGCATGCCTACAGCATCCTGATGTTGCAGCCTATAAGGCCAACAGAGACTTGATATACAAGCAGCTGCAGCAGGCAGTCACAGGCATTTCCAATGCTGCCCAGGCCACCGCATCAGATGATGCCTCCCAGCACCAGGGTGGAGGAGGAGGAGAACTGGCATATGCGCTCAATAACTTTGATGTAAGTTATGCTTGGGAGCAAACTTCAGGCTGTTGACCATCCCCTAAGTTAACAGATTTTTGGGGAAATATGATCAAGGTTTCTAATGAAAGCTCAATTTCTACTTAGACTTGCAATCTAAGTGGAAAGAAATTTTATGTATCATCAGTCTACTTATTTTAACTTGGTCTCAAGCATTTATCTTTTTTTTAGTTTGAATTAAACTTCTGAATTCTTTTCTACATCTTGTGTTTCCTATGAGGTCATTCTCTTTTTTTTTGTTATGCTATTACAGTTGTCCCATTTTCCCTCCTTTATTCCCCTCTGCCCTGCACACCCCCTCCCACCTGCATTTCTCCCTTTAGTTCATGTCCATGGGTCGTACATATAAGTTCCTTGGCTCTTATGAGATCATTCTTTATTGAGGATATGAGTTCAGTTCATTTCGAACAAGATTTTAACCTTTTGGCAGATGTGAAGCTGTGGGAGATATAGAGGCAAACCGTACAGTTTGAAGGGAGATACAGACACATCATAAATAACTAAAACAGAAGTGTCATCATAATCTTATTTGTCTTCCTAGATATACTTTTCTTCTTAATGACTAAATTGTAATAATAGACAAAATTTAATCATATGAAAGCAAATTTAATCATGTGAAAGCAAATTAAACTACTTTTGTAGCATAATGCCATGTAATTACTTTTTATAGATGATGCCTGTATATTCTGTGTACACAGAATATATATATCTAATCTTTAATGGCTTTGGTGGGTTTTGTGTTTTTAAAATTTTTACCCACCATGCCTCCTGGCTTCCCGTAGATGGTGGCAGTTTAAGATTTAACTGTCTTTAAAAAAAATTTTTTTAACCAACTGTTGGGTTAATATTTTTTTTTAAGTAACATAAGGGAAAAATGCTTTCCAGATGGCAAGCATTTTTTCATAAGTAGGGGTAAAGGCAACTGTGAGGCTGATGTAGTCCCTGGTGAAAATGAGTTTGACACCCCTACTTTAAAGGAAAGAATCTGTACAGTGGAGTGCTTTCTTTCTTTCTTTCTTTTTTTGTTTAAATATTTTTCCTTGCCATTACCTTTTCTTTCCTTTGTCTCATCCCTTTACTTAAATTTTAAAAACAGTGTTAAGCCTAAAGACCATGGTGTTAGAATTGAATTTTTATTCTGGAACTTTAAGCATTAATTTACTTAATAGTATAGCAAACTCTTATGATGTATCTCGTAATTTATTGGTATTGTTGCTTTTCCTGCTCAAATTTGACAGTATTGAGTATTGGCCTCTTTCAGAGCAGTAAGGGTTCCTTTTGGCCCTAAGTTGAGTAAAATCAGAGGCCACTTAATTCATAAATGAGGGGGTTGGACTGAATGGTTGCAGGTGGATTGTAGCTCTGTGAGTTTTTTAAACTTCTGTGACCATTCGTTCCTCGTTCCTGTTGGTCAGAATGCATTGTGTATTCTGTTTTGACTAGTGAAATCTGACTGTAACTTAGTCCAGTACAAAAAGTGATAAACTAAAATGTAGGTTAATAATGAACTCAAGGTATTGCATGTTAAATTCTGAAACTGAGGGTTTTATTTTATTGTAAGGGAAAGTAAAAATGTACACTTACTAGGAAAGGGAAAGCTTTTTAAGAAAAACCTTGGCATTTACGTTGAAATCAGTAAGAACATAGTCCCCATGAAGGAAAATTAAAGGCTACATATTTGCAGACATTTACTAGTGTAAAGATAAATTGTATCAAGTGAAGAAGTTGGAGGGAGACCAATAGCTGCTGTTCAGGGGGTGTTGATATTTGACCTTGAACCTACAGCTTACTTGTGACCTGACCTCATTCACTGGTAAAGCTGGGTTTAAGTCCAAGGAGTGAAGGGAAGACAGAGAAAGATTTATTCTTATTGGGGCAGTTGATGTCACAGATTAGTTTTGTTGGGACAGGTTATAGATAGGTCTTTGAGAAAAGAAAGTCTTGAATATAGACAGGTAACAGGATAAATTTGAGACTGAATTGTTCATAACATTTGATGAGATATGTAAGTTGAGGAAAATACTGAAATTGATTATAAATGCATTCTTTTCGGAAACTTTGAGAATAGATGTCACTGTTACTAATTTTTTTATGGTGAAACAGTTCTGCTAGTGTCATGTAGCAGTTTTATACTCTATATAGAAAAGAGAAAGCTAGCTTTTATTTTCCTTGTAATTCTCATTTGATAACAATTTACTAATACTATATAGGCTGGACTTTAGATCTTCAGAGGGAGTAGTTTGAACATGATTTTTATTCTGGCATACTTTTGTTTGCCATTTGTGATATACCTTATCCAGGCCCCATTCAGCTGGATAGTACTGCTTCCAGGGCTTTCTTTGAGAAGTGATCCTTAGGCCAGCTTGTGGTGGGATGGCCTCTCATCTATCAAGGAGTATAACTTTCTTTCGGGCATTGTAATTTTTGTGTTAAATGTTGATGTTTCTATAATCAGCACTTTCCTCACCTCCTCGAACAATGGAAGGAACTGAGATAAGCAATAATATTAAAAAATGCTTTCCCTGCAGAAACAAATCATTGTGGACCCCTTGAGCTTCAGTGAGGAGCGCTTTAGACCTTCCCTGGAGGAGCGCCTGGAAAGCATCATTAGTGGGGCTGCCCTGATGGCCGACTCATCATGCACTCGTGATGACAGGCGTGAGAGAATTGTTGCTGAGTGTAATGCTGTCCGCCAGGCTTTGCAGGACCTGCTCTCGGAGTACATGGGCAATGTGAGTTATCAGAACTTCATTTTTGAAATAAGAAAAGTGTTCCATAGTAAATGTTGAATCTGAGATTTTTTTAACTATAAATGGAAAAAATGTTCTTGATTCCTAGAGTCTTTTGGATGAGGCAAAATTTTCAAGGGATACATAAATGGTTTTCTTTTTTTAAAAAAGATTTTGTGTATTTATTTTTAGAAAGAAGGGAAGGGAGGGAGAAAGAGAAGGAGAGAAACATCAATGTGTGGTTGTCTCTCACATGTCCCCCACTGGGAACCTGGCCCACAACCCAGGTGGCCATCCTTTGGTTCGCAGCCCACACTCAATCCGCTGAGCTGCACCAGCCAGGGCCATAAATGGTTTTCTATGTGCTCCTTTCCTCCTCAGCTTTTTATCTTGAAAATTTTTTAACTTAACAAAAAATAAGATTATGAGCACTCATCTATCTTTTATCTAGACTCACTGACACTTAATAAAGGAGTGCATGTTTGTGTGTATAAATATTTATATGTGTCTATATACACAACCTTTTAAAAAATGAAGCATTTGAAAGTAAGTCGCAGACATTGTGTCACTTCACATCTAAATATTTCAGCATCCATCTCCTGAGGATAATGACCTTCAGTGCCCCTAAAATTCTATGATCACATCTAGGTGGCCAATTAATTTTGAGCAAAACAAAATGCTGAAAAAATGTATATATAGTTGGTGAATTTTTTTTTTTCATGAACCATGTAGAATGGCAGGTAATTGCCAAGTAGAGCTGTATTAGACAAGCTGAGTAGTGTTTTTGAATTTTTAAGATTTGGGTTTAAAAACCATTGCTGTGAAATTTGACACCTGACTTTTTTTTGCCATAGAAAATACTGGTTAATTTTTTCCCCCTGCATTGTTGATGCCTTTCTTTTTCCTTCCCTAACCCTCCTTCCACTCTAGTTATTTAATGCTAATTTAAGGGTTACTGTAGTGTAGACCTTGTACCCAATGTTTTAGTGTGGCAGAGAAGAAATAAATGAAATAAAAATTAAATGAAATCATTTTAAAGGGGAGAGGAACACTACAAATTAGTTCTCACTAGTGATTCTTGTCTATTTAGTACTTTTCAGGAAAAGATCTTGGTATTTTCTAATTTGTTCATTTGCCATGCATCATCTTTGTTTACTTATATGCCTGTATAAGTGAACAGATTATAGCAGTGAGTCATGATGGAATTCCTAGGGTGAAGATGGATGCCTTCCTGTGTTTATCTTGTTTCTTCCATATTGTGAAATTAGTGAAGCATATTGAACTTTTTAAGTCACTGCCATGTTTTGATCATATGCAGTCTACCACAGAAAAATGAGATTAGTCGTTTAGATGTTTGGAAATGATGGTTGACAAGTCAGTGAAAATGTAGGACACATTTAAAAATCCATATCTAAGCTAGAAAATCAGAAAATACTTAAAAAAACGTAATTTGAAGATTGGCTTATGACGGTGGAGATTTATACATGCTGAAGTGGTGCAGAAGTGTCCGATGCAGTTATGATTGCAAAGCCACTTTAAAAACAGCCTTTGGTGGCGGAGAGTATGTGGTGAATCTGTTCTCATTGCTCCAGTCTGTAAAGATACCCTTGAGCCTTGAGGTTGGTCACATTTCAGGCCAGTCATCCTGGTCATGATCAAACTTCTGGTTTGTCTGTAAAGTATCAGACAAATAGTACTTTATTTGGGCATGCATGTAAGTAAAGGTGGGAAACATTTATACTGAAGACATGGAGACCATAACAGCACACTTACATAACATTTTTTTATGTAAGTGAAAACTAGAACAATGATTGATGCTTGACTTATGGTGGGGGTTTTGAAAGAAGTGATCTTGACTCAGAAATGCATTTAGAAGATGTCTCTGGGCATGTTTCTCCTAAAGATAAAAATACTTAATTTCCTTGTATTAACTCATGTAGCAGTGAGCAGGCTAGGTTCTGCCAAAAGTGATGGAGTAAGGAAAATGGGGAGAGCAATGAAACACACCTGAAAACTTAGAACAGTTGAAAGGGTCTGCAAGAAGCAGAAGCAACTGGGGATATATTGCGTTTTTTGCTCATTTAGTAAGCATTCGAAAGCGTTGAGACCCTCTAAATGACAATCAGACTTTAACTGGTAGTGTGTCCCTCTCACTCAGTTATGAACTGAGTATGTGTCACATGCAAAGTACTATGCCGAGCGCTGTGTAAAAGGAGGAATGAGGTGGTGTTTCCTCCCTTCTGGAACAGACTTGGCTTGTACAGGGCATTTATTGGGAATGCTATCCTAGGTACTGCTAACATTGCAAGGAGGATGAGAGTATTTCTAGCTGGGAAACCCACGAGGACTTTATGGAGGATTTATTTTATATTCTTTAGATTGAGCTCTACCTTGATTTTTAAAAGATGGTTCAGTTTAAGTTTGGATTATTTCTTTTGAAAAATATTAGGCAAATAATTATGGTATGTAGAGAATTGAGACAATCTGGATTAACTAAAACTGGTTTGCCACATGGAACTTTGTAGATAGAATATGGATGGATGGTAAGTCCAGAAGAACCCACATATTTTTACTTCTTTCATTTCCTGGATTCTCCCAGTAATGTCATTATTTTTTATAGGTACATACTCTCAAATGTTTGCATAATCTCTTAAGTCTGTCTTCCCTATTCTGTATTGCCACTTATCTAGCTACATTGGTTTTTACCTCTAAGGCAGTGAGTGGTTCTTAACTTTGGATGCACATTAGAAACTCTGGGGAACTTTGAAAAATCCTGATGTTTAGGTTGTCCCCCAGTTAACTCAAAATCACTGCATTGAGGCCTAGGTATCAGTATTTTTAAAAGTTCCCTAAGTGATTCCAGTGTGGAATTAAGGTGGTGAAATTGCTGTAGTGGTTTATTGAATTTGTTTTTTTCTGTTTCCATTGCTGTTGCCTTATTTTAGGCTGTATTCACTTTCCCTATTTTTCAATCTGTTCAGGCTAGTCTGAGTTCATGCCTTTGGTAGGACATTGTTCATTAAGTTTTTGAAATTCCCTTCCCAACTGTTTAAACCTAACATGTTCTTCCTCAAGGCCCACATTCTCCCCACCCTCCATCTCTTTGTTGAAGGCTGTTTTAAACTGTGCCTTTCTTCATTATTTATGTGCTGTTTGAAGTTTCGCACCTAACCGTTTATTTCCTTGAATTATTATTTAATTGTATGTACTTTATGTAACTTCTACAACTCAGTTTTAAGCATTTGAAAGATAAGAACTATTTTTAAAATATCCTTTCAGGGTGTATGTAGTATAATGCTAGAAGAGGTTACTCAGGGTTTGCCTCATGCTGATTTGGGAGAATTCATAAAATGAACAATTTTGGGTATTCATAGTGCTAAGGATACATTAACCAAGATTCTTGCTCTTTCTGGTTTACATTCGAGAAGGTTATGGGGGAGGAGGCCATAGATGGTTTGCCTCTGCTTCCTGTAGATCTTTCAGTACACACATGACATTTGTAGAAAAAATTAAACCAGATACTCTGAAATAAGTAGTGAGTAAAAGTGATATTTTGGATCAGAGTGGATTTAAATTTAATTCTAACATCAGATGAAGGCCAAACTCCCTTTTAAAGGCTCCGAGGGCCACGACTCTAGCAGCCGTAATGGTCCTGCTTGAATTGCTGTTTGAAGAGTTGCAGGGTATTCTTGGCTCTGTTGCTGACTCGCTTTAGGATTGGGGATATTACTGTTAGAAGTAATGCATTTGACCCCTACTTACTTAACATGGAAATGCCTCAGATTATTTAGTAGATCTTTGTAGTTCCACAAATGACTTTTAAGTTTCCTTGAAATGAAATGCGGTTATTGTGGTAAAGTTTAATTTGTTCCTGCTCTATCAGCCTAAGGTTACTCTGCCCGTGAGGGTTCTGGAAAAAGAAAAACAGCTTGAATGGGTGTTGTAATCTTAAAAGGTTTAAAAGTAAATGACTTGAATTAAAAGGAAATGTAATTGAATTTCAAAAAAGTTATTACCACTTTGTTTATTTTTTTATAATTGAAAGTCATACATGTGCATTAAAGTACTGAACCACCATTACTGTTAACATTTAGGGATATGTATTTCCAGTTCTTTTTCCTTTCTTCTATGTAGGTGTTTCTTAAATCTAAAATAGTTTGACCTTCTTAATGTTCTCTGCATATAAACAAAACATGTAAGTAGGGTTCAAACTATTAGGTTAATAGGTTAAAACAGACTATTAGGTTAATGGATTAAAATTTTTGTTCTTAAATATGTAGCTGACTTTGGAGCTCAGTTGTATGTTATAATGGTTCTCTCAAGTTACTTCAGTGCCAGTGAAAAACCTCCTTTTGAAGAGCCCTGTACTTTTTTTATACAGCTGAATTCTTTATTTAACATTTTTCATTCTGTTGAGGAACATGCCGATTCTTAATAGCTTTCCTTTCTCCCTTTGTTAGGGGTGTGCTGAGTTGTTCTTGCAATAGTAGAATGTATGGGGACCAAATACATCCATCTTCAACTTCTGACTCTTCAAAAACCAAATAAATGCCCCCCCCAAAAAAACAAAAAACAAAATGAAAACACTTAACACAGTGTCTGAAACATAGAAGACCCTCAGTCTTTGAAATGAATTTCATTTGGTTTTGGCCTGAGCAGCCTTCGTGGTTGCCTGTTGAGTGACTGGAGTTAGGATTTAGAATTGGTGAGAAGCTCATGCTTCAGGCTTGAGTAGCTCTAGCTCTGTGCAATCCAGCATGGTAGCCAGTATCCATATGTGGCTGTTGAGCACTTGACATTTGACTAGTCCGAATTAAGGTGTGTTATAAGTAAAGACTACACAACAGACTTCAAAGATTTAGTACATAGAAAAGGATATAAAATATCTAATGTCTCATTGGTAATATTTTGGATATATTGGGTTAAATAATAAATTTACCATTTCTTTTTAAACTTATGGCTACTAGAAAATTTTAAATTATTTATATAGTTTATGTTTCTTGCTTGCATTATATTTCTCTTGGATAGTTCTCACTACTGGGTAACGAACCAGCTAAGGAAAGTAGATAGGAGTTTAACATCAACTTCTTTATTGATTGTCCAGAATGGTACAGTAATCCATACATATAGGTATCATAGCTTATATTTTTTTTTATAGCTAAAACTATAGTTTTAGGCAGAAGAAAATTTGTACAGCTTAGTACCTGGTGAGGATGGTGCTACTTAAGGATACATTTTATCTTTGTTCTTGCCCCGAACAATGGATGCAATGGTTGTAGAATCCTGGAAGAGGAATGCAGTAACTGGACATTTTTTGTATTGGATTGGCATGTATTTGAGGGGGTCCATTATGTTAATATATCAAGTATAATATTTTTATTTGATTTGGATAATAGTTTGACATGGAATGTATAAATAGGGTGCAGTTAATGTTCACTTTCAAAGATATATTGTTATTGTAGTAAAGGGAAGCACTTCATTTAGATGCTAATCTCTTCTCAGTTTTGCAAATGACTTCCTGGAATCACTTTAGCACAGCCAGAATTTCCCAGCCTTTGAAGGACTCTGTGAAGAGCTTGCTACTGCATTATTTTATGGCTGGGTTTTCTTATTTTCAAAAATAGAATAATATTTTTTTCTGATCACAGACTGTGTTTATTACATATCACTTGTAATCCTACTACCTATTTTTGGTGTATAGCACCCCAGACTTTACTCTGGGCGTGCGCACGTGCACATGTTCTTTTTCTTACTGTTCCTTCTTTTTTTTTTTTAACAATAAAAATAAGGATTATTTGTGCCGTTATACTGTTTATCATATGGTAGCCATTGTAATAAGAGACATACATTATTGCTTATTTTACTCTCATAATAACCCTTACTAAATTGTTATTTGCTTGAAAATACACATACATACAGCTGACATTTGAACTCAAGATTTCTGTGACCTGAAAGTCCTCAGACTTTCTTAATACTGTTTCCTCTTAATACTGTTGTTATTGCACATCTTTGCAAGTTAGCAAATACAATTTTAAGTCATTATCTTTAATGGCTGGTGGCATTTTCCACTAGAGAACTTCATAAATGTTCTGAAATCAAATGCTCCTCACTAAATAAAATAGAACTATGTCAGGTATAGCTGCTTGAAGTGAGCAGAACAAGAAAGCTTTTTAGCATATCCTCCCATTCTAAACTCTGGTATTTAACTCTAATGTCATAGGTGTTTCAGTTGGCTCTGTGATGTGCAACTACAGGGCTGAGTTTTGTTATATAATATGCTCTGATTTCTATCTTTGTTTGAACCCATGTGTTTACTGCAGTAGATATTCACTTGTATTGCTAGTCCAAAGTTCTGTAGCATTGTATGCCTACAATTTTATTGATTGTTAGTGTAAGCTTTTCTGTGAGCTGCCTTGCATATTTGGGAGAATTTAGATGTAAATAGATGTTGAATTGAATGCAAAATCGAGCATATGTAGGACTTGCTTCTCTTGACAGAATAGCATTTATTTAATTTGAATTCCTTATTTGTCAAAAATTAATGTGTGATTTCTTTTATGGATGAGAGGTTTAAAAGAGCTTCTTAACTGAGGAAGACATCTCACCCCAGTTATATTTTGTATTGCTTTCTAAGAGGTTTGAGGTACTTCCTATGTATATTATTCTGGCATTATGAATTGCAGTATTTAATAGCCAAGTTTTTAACCTTTTACATGCAAAAAGGTGCATGTTTATATATTACATGAAATAGTACTGGTCTAATGGAGCAAAATGGAATAGTCTCTTGAAATCAGAATGATGCAGACATGGAAACCTGCCCAGGTTCATGCTGCAGATGGATAGGGTTGTATCCTCCACAAGATTGCTGTTAGACTTTCCTTGTGTTGTCAACAGTGAGAATGACACCAGGTGTTAGACCAGTGGAGACAGACCAGACCTTGGTTCATTGACATTGGTGCTTGAGTTCTGGCTAGGAAAGAATTCAGAGCCATGACTCAAACTATAAGAGAGGTAGAAGAAGTGAGTGGTAGAAGAAATGGGCTCAGGAAGCTAGTTAACAGCGGTAAAAGAAGGGCCCTTGGAGTTTAGGAAGGAGAAGTGTAAAGGTACCATCCTGGGTGGGGGTAAGGAGAGAGATCAGAAAGGCACAGGTGTACTCCCTAAAGGTGTGTCCTTTCACGGTAGTGGTCTCCACCGATTGGTGGTCTCTAGGGCAAGGGGTCATTAGCCAGTACAGCTGGTCTTGGGGTCAGCCATGACATTGCTTTTCTGGTTTTGCTGCTTTTCTGGGTCTGGAGGTGAAACACAACTGTGAGCTAGATGTATTTGATGCAGGTTGGAACCTCCTTGTCCTGGGGGCTTAATGCTTAAGGGCTATTCTCCAGCCCCCTTCCTTGTTCCTGCATTAAGGGAGTCTAACCCACTTGACTAAGTGACCTGCCAGAGGAAGAAAAGTCAGGGGAGGGTCTGAGCTGCATGACCAGTGAATGATATGCTAGGAGAGGAAAGGTTGGCCTGCAGGTGAGGTCCTTGTTTTCCCAGTTTTGCCCATTGCTAGGGACTCCGGGGCTTTCTGCTCTAGGTGACCTTGAGTTCAGTTCCTGGCCTATTGTCCTTGCTCTGCTTTTGTCTGTCTGCCTACCACACTTGATATTATTTTCTGCTCTTTAGATGTCAGGCAGGCTTGAAAAGATTTCATATATAGAAAATGTTTCTGGGTTAAAAGAGTAACCTCTAAATATATCAGAATATTAGTAATTGTCACTAGGTGATGGGATGATAGGCAATATAAATTTTCTTCTGTATTTCCCCCTACATCTTTGATAGTTTCTTATGGCCATAATTGCAAGTTTTAAATAAAGTAGATCCTTAGTTTTATGTGTCTTGGATTTTTAGGGTTTGTTTATAATCATATACTATATTTATTTCTAAAGTATATTAATAGGGACACTTGAGAATATTTTACCCAAGACTTTGAGTTCATCTTTTTTTTTTTTAAGATTTTATTTATTAATTTTTAGAGAGGGAAGGGAGGGAGAAAGAGAGAGAGAGAGAGAAACATCAATGTGTGGTTGCTGGGGGCCGTGGCCTGCAACCCAGGCATGTGCCCTGACTGGGAATCGAACCTGTGATGCTTTGGTTCGCAGCCCGCGCTCAATCCACTGAGCTATACCAGCCAGGGTTGAGTTCATCTTTTTGAGGTAAGGATTTATTTAACACTAGTTTGACTGAAGTGGTGAGTTGTGTTTTCTTTTGTTTGTTTACTATAGTGTACATCTAACAAGTCAAAGCTGAGTCACTAATCCTTGTGTGATAGCATTTGTTATTTGTTTGTTGTTAATTAATTATTTTTTTAAGACCTCACCTGAGAATGTTTTTCTTTTTTTAATCCTTACCCGAGGATATGTTTTTTTAAAATTGATTTTTAGAGACAGAGAAACATCAATATGAGAGAAAAACATTGGTCTCTTGCCCCTGTACACGCCCTGACTGGGTTGAACCCCCAACCTAGGCATGTGCCCTGACCTGGGATCAAATCTACAACCTTTATGGTGTTTGAGACAACTCACCAACCACTTGACCTACCTGGCCAGGGCTGTATTATCCTTTTCTTGAACTATTACATAGCAAAGTGATTTTTTTGATCACAGAATTATAGAATTGTAAAGTTCAGAATTTGGAAGTGACATTAGTTGTCATCTAGTGCAGGGGTTGACAAATTATAGTGCTCAGGTCAAGTCTTTCTGCCACCTATTTTTGTAAATAAAAATTTTTTGGAACACATCATGCCCATTTGTTTACTTGTCATCTGTGGCTGCTTTTCCACCAATGGCATTTTTGAATATTTGTGACAGACAGAATGGCTCCCAAAGCCTGAAATATTTACTGTCTGGTCCTATTCAGAAGTTTGTCAAGCCTTAATCTAGTCCAGCCAACAAGTCTTTTTAAAGTTTTTAAATTACAAATTCAGTGTCTTTAATGGATATAAGATTGTTTAGGTTATCTGTTTCTTCCTGGATGGATTTTGGAAGTTTGTACCTTTTATTAAGTAAGTGGTACATTTTATGTAATGAGTCAAATTTTGTATACAAAGGGTTGTCTGGAGCATTCTCTTACCTTTTTAATGTTTGTGGGGTGTCTGTAGCCATATTCTCTAATTCATTCCTAATGTTGGTAATTTATATCTGCTCTCTTTTTGTCAACCTGGCTGCAGGAGTATCATTTATATTGCTCTTTTGTAAGAACCAGATTTTGGTCTCATTGATTTCCTCTATTATTTCCAATTTCACTGACTTCTGCTTTATTTTCTTTTTTCTGTTTCCCTTGGGTTTATTTTGTTCTTTTCTAGTTTCTGGAGGTAGGTACTTAGATTATTGGTTTGAGACCTTTCTTCTCTTTTAAATGTAAATAATTAGGGAGGATTTCCATATAAATCCCACTTTGTCTGTAACCATAAATTTTGGCATAGTTTTTTCATTTTGTTCAAAATATATTTTGTAAAAAATTTATTTATTTTTAGAGGAAGGTGAAAGGGAGGGAGAATGAGAAACAATGATTGTTGCTTCTCACAAGTGCCCCCAACTGGGGACCTGGCCCGCAATGCAGGCATGTGCCCTGACTGGGAATTGAACCAGTAACCTTTCAATTTGTGAGATGATGTCCAACCTACTGAGCCACACTAGTCAGGGCTGTTCCAAATATTTTAAGTTTTTATTAAGTCTTCCTCTTTGACTAGTGGATTATTTGGAAATATGTTGTTTAATTTCTAAGTATTTGGAGATTTTCTATGTTTTTGTTACAGATTTTTAAATTTAATTCAAATTCAGTATGGTCAGAGAACATACTTTGTATGATTTCATTCTTTAAATTGCTTATTGAGGTTTGTATTATAATGAGTCAGATGCTGCCTTTGTGAATGTCCTGTCTGCACTTGCAAAAAATATGTTCTTTGCTGTTGATGGACAGAGTTTTTCTATTTTTTTCTTATTATTGATTGATTTTCTTCTTGTTCTAAGTGTTACTGAGAGAAGTTACAGTCTTCAGGTACAATTATGGATCTGGCCTTTCTCTTTTCCTTTCTGCCCAGGGTTTTTAGTTGCATTTAGTGGTATAGACAGGATGGAATGTGTTTACTTTATCTTAACTAGAACTGAGCTTTTTGATTTTTAGTTCAGAGCTACTCCAAGTGGTGCTCTTCACATGTGATACCACAGAAGGTGGACAATAAGCTGATGGTTCATAGAATAGAACTCATTAAAGCATGATCAAATAACCTTCCCAGTATTTCCTCTGCTGTAAAATAGGCAATAATAGGTGCCCCTCTACCTGACTTTGTTGAAAGGTGCAGAGAACCACACAAACAAGAGCAAGTAAAATGATGAGGATGGAATAATGGGTAGTGGTTTTAGAGAAATATCAAAGTGCTTTGAAACAAAAGAGCAGAAAATGTAGCCAGTAACAAGGTGTAAAGAGATCTGGATAGGCTGCTGTCCTCTCTCTTGTGGCAGGTCTTTTTTCACTTTGTATGACTACTCTGTTCCTTGTTCTGTGCCTGTAGCAAAGAACCAAAGAGGTAGTCCCCACCACCAATTCGCATGATCTTGTAGTCCAAGTGTCTGATCACAGCTGATAGGAAGGGTCTTTCTCCTTCCTCACTTGAAGCGGGGGAGATACCGTATTTGATGTGAACATAAAACTATAAAGTGCTATATGTATATGTGCAAGTTGGTATAATTTTAGGAAATTATAATATAATTATTTTTCCTCATTCTTTTTGGCTCAAGGAATAGGCTTTACTTTTTGCAAAGTTGTCATATGTTGATGATAAGAAATTGACTCATTTAAAATAATGTAATTCTTTAAATGTAGCAAAGTAGGTGTTTTGGGATGTTAACTGTCCAACTTACAATGCCCATATGTGATAAACCTATAAAAGTAAAAGCTCATCAATCACAACTCTCCTAATATTTTATGTCCACCGATTTTTAAAGCATTTTTCTAATTAGATGTTTTAGAGGACTTAAAGTAGTTAATAAATACTTGTATATTTGCCAAACTGTTCTTTCCAGAGAATGGCCCTGTCTGCGAGGAAATTTCCTCTTCTCTGATTTCAGTCCTGCTCTCTTGAAAGTTACTTTGGTTTTCCTATTTCTTAGTCATAATATAAAAATAGAAGGGTGAAAGTCTGTGGAATGTGATGTTTTTCTTCTCTGAGTGAATGTCCTTATTCTTTCTGTTTATTTGGGGGCCGAATCTGTGTTCACATCTGATGACCGCTAAGTCAGTACTTGACAGTCACTAATAGCTGTGTATTTTAAAGTGGAATAGTTGAGATTTAGAACCAAAGACTGCTGAGAACTTAACCTTGTTTGGTTATTCTCTATAGATGTTATTAAGACCTTTTCACAATGTCATGATTTGGAGACATACTATAAGGAAGATATTTCCTTTGAGTTGCTTTATGCTGAAATAACATCTGGACAGTAAATTATCTTACACATAGTATTTTCAAATGTGTTGAAATGATTGGTTTTGGTTTTACTTCAGTTGCAGATATTCTAACTTTTGGTTTTGTAATTTGCAGTTTGTAATGGTGTACCAAATAGAATGCATGTTATTTCAAGACTCTTTGCTAATTATCCTTTAAATTATACTGCAAAGCATACTTGTCCTGAGTTATTTCTCCTTGCTATAGGAAGAATTATTGGTTTTGTAGATTCAAATATGAAGCTCATCTTCTAGGAATAAAAAGGCTTATGTTTTGGCTTGCCCTTGATCTTTTGTCTATATGAATGTTATTATTCCCTAATGTAAAATAACTTGAAATATTTTATAAGAAAAATTATAAATATTTGATCAGTGACACCCAGTTATAAACTTTAAAGCTCATAATAGTGAACACACTCATTTCTGGGAAGCAGAATGTATTTGTTTATTTTATATTTAAGATTCTGTATTTTTGCCCAGGCTGGTGTAGCTCAGTTGGTTGGGTGTCATACATTTCCAGTCAGGGCACATGCCTGGGTTGTGGGTTTGGTCCTCAGTCAGGGTATATGCAAGAGGCAGCCTATTGATGTTTCTCTCACACATTGACGTTTCTCTCCCTTTCTCTTTTTTTAAAAAAGATTTTATTGATTTATTTTTAGGGAGAGGGTAGGAGAGGGAGAAAGGGAGGAAAACGTCAGTGTGTGGTTGTCTCTTGCACACCCCCTACTAGGGACCTGGCCTGCAACCCAGGCATGTACCCTGGCTGGGAATCGGCCTGGTGAGCTTCAGGTTTGCAGGCTGGCATCAATCCACTGAGCCACATCAGCCAGGGCTTTCTCCCTCTCTTTATTCCTCCCTTCCTGTCTCTAGAATTAATAAAAGGAAACAAAATAAAAGATTCTGTATTATTGGTAAAAAAAAATAGACAAAAACCATTATATATGGAAAAATTGTTTGGCTTTCAAAAGTTGGTTGTTCAGCCTCGGCCAGGTGGCTCAGTTTGAATGTTGTTCCATATACCTAGATTGCAGGTTTGATCCCTGGTCAGGGCACATGTGGGGAAAAATCAGTGTTTCTCTCCCACATCAGTGTTTCTCTTTTCTCTCTCAAATCAGTTTTAAAAAAGGTTGCTTGTTCATATATACCCTTATTTAGTGATTTCTATTGTAATAAAAGATCCCCTTGTTGCCCTCATCTTTTAGACTATTAAAAGTTTCTAATTGAGGAAATGGACTCAGAACTTTAAAAAGACATTTGTTGGATTTTTCTTATTTTAAATACTTTATTCACTTTTAGAGTGAGGGGAAGGGAGGGAGAAAGAGGGAGAGAAACATTGATTGGTTGCCTCTCATAACTCCCAATCAAGGACTTGGCCCACTTGTGGCCTGACTGGGAATTAAACCATCAACCTTCCAGTTTGTGGGTCAGCACCCAACACACTGAGCCACACCAGTCAGGGCGGATTTTTCTTTTTTAAAACAATATTAAATTTTGTAGCATTCAGAAAAAAATTGCAATTTTAAAACTGAAATTTATAGTCACAGTGTTTAAAAAACTGACTCCATTTACTAGCTTTATTTGATGACTGTATAGCTCTTTCATTTTGGCAAACTTCAGATGCTATAATCAAACTATACTTTTTGACTAGGTTTTCTCAGCTAATGCCAAATTAGCCATTTTCTTAAAAACACTCTGAATCAAGAATTACATTAATTTTAGGGTTAACATTGATGAATGTCATAAAACATATGTTTTTGACTTGAGGTTTTAGTCAAGTGGCAGTTCTTTTAACCCTCAAGATTTGACAAGATTTGAACATCCATATATGGACATAGGTTTATGTAGAATGGTACATAGAAGAGAATCCCTTACGAAATGACATAGTCTTAGTTTTAAAATATTTCACCAAAAAGAAAAAAGAACCTGATGGGTGATAAATGAAACAAGAAAAGCAGAAAGTTGATGGTTAAAGCATGGTGATGTTACATAAGAAAGTTCATTTACTATTCACAATCCTTTGGGATATGTTTGGAAATCCCATAATAAAAAGTTTTAAAATGGTATATTGTATCAGTATGACTATTTGAATAGGTGTCAGCATATTATGTTTAAGGGCACAGTTCTTGCCACGTTTACAGCCCTTCTGAGGGCATTTATCTGTTTTGCAGCCTCAGGAAGTCCTTGTTTTATCCAGCTCCCTTCTCAGTCCTTTGTTCATAGGCTGACCTATGACATCTCTCAGGCCAATTAGATTCTCTTGGGAATTTGTATGGGAAAAAAAGGGGAAAATGATGCAGTTAGTAAACGGGCACTTAGGTAGGAAATCATGCTATTTAGTGGAGTCAGAGTCATGAGGGGCCAAGACAGAGTGAATATGTGGGTGAGTAGCAGCTGTGAATTAGGCAGCGGAGAGGGCAAGAATGAGTCAGGTATTTGAGTCTGGGGAAGGGTGTGACCAGCTAAGAGGAGGACCCCGTTTGGCTGCTTCTAAGGCCAGTTGCCTAGCTCTGTGTACATGCGCCCTTCAAGTAAACCGTTTGTCACTAGATCGGATTTGAGTTCCTTGTTTCTTCAAAAACGGTGTAACTAGTATAATCATTGCATGATGCTGAGTTTTCTTGGCTAAATTCTTAGTGATCACTTTTTTGGAACGTCAAAAATGGTCATTGCTTAACAAGGGGTGTCCAACCCTTAGCCTGCGGGCTGCATGTGGCCCAGGATGGCCATGAATGCAGCCCAACACAAAATCGTAAATTTACTTAAAACATTATGAGATTTTTTTTTTTTTTAATTATGTGTCACAGTGTATTTAATGTGTGGCCCAAGACAACTGTTCTTCCAGTGTGGCCCAGAGATGCCAAAAGGTTGGACACCCTAATAGGCATTGCATAATCCAGTTTCTTGAGCATTACCAGAACCCTTGCCCTTGTAAGTCATAATTTTAAAGCTCTATCATGTATATAGTAAGACATCTTGTATTGCTTATCTACCTGACCATAATGTAATTTAGTACTGATGTTTATATTGTTCACTAGGTCTTGACTGAATGAAATTTAGTAAATGACAATAATCAGAGCTTTCTTGTGGGGATGGGGCATAACTTGTCTTTTGCAGGTTTCCTATACTTGAGAAGTTGCCTCAACACCATCTTAAATTTTATAAGAGTTTATTTGAGCCCAAACTGAGGACAATTGCTGGGAAGCAAGATCTCAAATACTCCCAACACAATTTTTAGTTAAACACTATTTTGTTGTCAAACATGATTTCAAATTCCCGCTGATTATTAAAAGACATGGCCTCTGACTAGGGAAAGTCTGTTTGAATATAAACATCCAATCCATTATAATCTTTTTCCTTTTTTGGTGCTGTTTCATGGGCAAAAATAAAAATGAGGAGATCTGGCTTAGAAGAGATAATGTTGGTACAATGTAGGTAAAAAATAATGTAAATGAAATTGCTTTATTATTATGAAGCACTGAAGAAGTATAGAACTATATAAATAGGATATACAAAGCAGAAATGTAAGGCTGGCATTGATTGGCATTGAGGAGTGGGCTAAGGGGATAATAATAATAGATTTAGAATTAAGAATTAGCCCTAACTGGAGTAGCTTAGTTGGTTGAGCATCATCCTGTAGAATGAAATGTCGCCAATTCAATTCCTGGTCAGGGCATATGCTTGTGTTGCGGGCCAGGTCCTTGGTTGGGACTTGTGCAGGAGGTGTCCAATTGATGTTCCTCTCACACAACTGTATTTTTCTCCCTCCCTTACCCTCTCACTAAAAATTAAATCTTTTTAAAAATTAGTAATTAATATGTAGGGGATGGCAAACCTCTTGGCTTGGTGGGAGTGAAGAACCATTAAAGCACCATTTTACAAGCAAGACTGGCGCGAAGCAGTCCTCTTCCTCTATTGGTGGGTGGTTCACTGACATTGCCAGAGGTCTTGGGAAATGTTAGCTTTTTCCCCTTTAATGCTTGTATGTAGAAAGTTACTGCTCAGACTCTAGTGATAAGAGGCTTATGGAGGGAGAGGTGTTTTGATCATATTATTTTTATATTGTAACTCCTTTGATCGGCGGTTTTCTCGTAGGTGGATTTAGCCTTTGGTACATTTCTTCAGGCCCAAGAAAGTGATCTGTTAAAGTAGAAAACGAGTAAAACTATTCCATTTAGCCTCTAGACAGTGACACATTAAGGACTAATGACTGCCAAAAGGAAATGTCAAACACTAAGCTAGTCTACTTTCTTTGGCAGCTGAGAATCCGGTGAATCAACAGTTTTAGGGGGTGTATATGTGGGTGGAGGAAGAGAGTGTCTAACATTCTTTTAGGCCCTGTTAAGTAAGTTGGGCACAGTGGGACTTGGAGCCTGTTTGTACTTTCTAAACCCAAGAAAGGCATGTACCATAGAATAAGAGTAGTTATTTGAATGTAGTATTTTAAAACATCTAAATATGTGTTTATGGGCTTTGTTTTATGTATTTTTAATTATTGGTAGGTGCTAAAAAGATGTGCATTTGTATGTGTAAGGGGTATGTACTTTTTCCCAAATAGGAGTTATCTAAAGAATCTTCTGAAAGAGATAGATAAATTGTGATACTGGAGGTATAAGGAACAAATTTAGACTGAATACTAAAAATTAGTTTCAAGGAAAGGACAACAAATCTTGAGCTTTTAAACTTAAAATCAAGTGTGTTTCCTATGTCTTAGATATTTAAAAATTAGCACTTGAATATTCACATGTAAGGGTGTGATAGTTAAAGGGTCTAAGGTTTTTTTGTTTTTTGAGATTTCATTTATTTATTTAGAGAGAGGGTGGAAGAGAGGGAGAGAAACATCAGTGTGTGAGAGGAACATCAGATGGTTGCTTTTGTATGTGCCCTGACCTGGGTCAGAACCCGCAATCCTGGCATGTGTGCTGACCAGGAATTGAAACGTGACCTTTTGCTTTGCAATATAATGCCCAACAAACTGAGCCACATGGATTAGGGAGGGTACAAGTGTTTGTGTGTGTGTGTGTGTGTGTGTGTGTGTGTGTGTGTGATATGACAGTGTTCTAATGGAAATGGTTTTAAATATCTATGAATATACTAAAAAATGAGTTGTACACTTTACTGGCTGAATTGTATATGAATTATATCTTAATAAATTACATATTTTTATAATGAAAATTTTCAAGAATTTATTTATTTATTTTTAGAGAAAGGAGAAGGGAGGGGGAAAGAGTGGGAGAGAAACATTTATTGGTTGCGTTTTACATGCCCCTGGTTGGAGACCTGGCCCGCAACCCAGGCCTATGCCTTGACCAGGAATTGACCTGGCAGCCTTTCCATTTGTAGGATGATGCCCAAGCCACTGAGCCAGGCTGGTCAGGGGCAGTAAATTGAATATCTTAATAAAGATGTTTAAAAATATTCATATCTTTTTTCACATATGTGTATGCTAATGATGTGATGTGTATTTTAAATTATATTTCCTATTGGAGTCAAGGCACTTTGTTTATCCTATATGAAGTAATGTCCCCATTTTCAAATGAGGTCTGTGTCTCTCCTTGCTATCAAAATGACATTGGCTGCACTAAAAACCTACATTGTGCACACAGTTGGCCTCTTTGATCTCTTGATTTTGAATCAGACAGACTAATGGCCTGCAATTTTCTTTGGCTGTTTTATTTAAATTACAAATATGTCATTAAGGTTGTTGAATCAAAAATATTTTAAAAACTCAGAAATCAGATACAGAATATGTATCATTTAAAGCTATTTAAGTTTTATTTTGTCTTAGTGAAAAAGTGGTGGATCTATACAGTGTGCGTATTGTTGGCCCTTAATTTATTCACATTTTAAAATACTTTGTATTTTTTTCTTTTTTAAATTTTAATATATTTTATTGATTATAGTATTAACAGTTGTCCCATTTTTTCCTCCCCTTTATTCCCCTCCACCTTATACCCACCCTCCTATCATCATTCCCCCCCTTAGTTCATGTCCATGGGTCATACATATAAGTCTTTGGCTCCTCCACTTCCTATACTATTCTTAACCTCTCCCTGTCTATTTTGTACCTACCATTTATGCTTCTTATTCCCTGTACCTTTTCACCCATTCTCTCCTCTCTCCCCCTTCCCACTGATAACTCTCCATGTGATCTCCATTTCTGTGATTCTGTTCCTGTTCTAGTTGTTTGCTTAGTTCATTTTTTTTTTTTTTTTTTAGGTTCGGTTGTTAATAGTTGTGAGTTTGTTGTCATTTTACTGTTTGTATTTTTGTATCTTCTTTTTCTTAGCTAAGTCCCTTTAACATTTCACATAATAAGGGCTTGGCGATGATGAACTCCTTTAACTTGAATTACTTTGTATTTTTAATTTGAAGATTCTGCACATAAACACCTAATTTGATTATAGAACTCTGAGAAGGAATCAGCTTTTACATTACTTATGTAGTCTTTTTTTTTTTTTTTTGGTCAAGAGGAATGTCATGGATTTGGGTTGAAATAATGGTACTCAGAAATACATAGTAGTGTCTTATGGCTGTATTGTGAGCCCACTTGAACTTGAAGGAATTGCACAAAGGATGTAGCAGAGGTTGTAAGTTAAGTATCTTGCTTTAAGCAACATTAATTATTTTGTTTCTCTACAATAGATTTTTGCTCTTTTGACTTTCATGAGTAGTACTTGTAGCTCCACAGCATGGACTTTGAGTTTGTGTCACATGTGCTTTTCCTGTGGTACACCTGCCAGATCAGCATTGCTGGTCCTGTAGGATTTACTGCTGCCCTGTGGAGCTAAGTTGCAAATCTACCAACTTTGGTGAATCCAAGGGGGCCAGCCTTTTCTATGATGAAGAGGTGACCAAAGTCAGCAGCCTCACAGCTTTCCGTGATCCTGAGGCTTTATCACAGAAGTTTGTCCAATTCTATAATAGAAGCCAGCAAAAATGTTACAAACAGAAAATAAGTCTCATTCTAATCTACTCTGTGTTTGTAATATAAAATTACAGCTACAAATGGTCAGATTGACTATGACTTCTTTCCAGGGTTTTCCCATTAACGTTAACTTTCTATGTAGTTAGTT